>SRMA01027315.1:162784-201128 GCA_007224835.1 Danionella cerebrum
TATTTATTTATTTTTTTTTCATTTTTAAGTATCAGAATATTATGGTTAATGCAGTAACGAGACGGTAGGCATATTATTGACAGGCTCCATGACATGACATGGTTTACCTTGGGCATGAGCATGTTCGACCTCACTGTGTTCAATAATATATTCATCAGTCTTCCTTTCCGCAAGATACGACTGTACACAATGATGAATTCCTTTGTGGCGATATATGTGTCTCCGTCGATCAGGAATTCCATGTACGCACTGTTCACAATTTGCACAGACGTCTTTTTTTTCAATGTATCTGCGATGACTCCTATAAATCGGGTGCGCGCGACATCATTGCTGTACGTCGGGTTAACGTTCAAGCCATTTTTTCTTCATAAGAATTATTTCGGACTTGAATTTAGTGAAGGGGAGTTCTTCTTTAGCAATATTGTAGGCAACGTAAAACTTAATTCTCATCTCGGCCTTGTCTGATGATCTGTTTGCTGCTGCCTGCTGCTGAAAGGCAGCGGGGAGAGGGGACACTTGAGCAGTGCATTTATCGCGGCATGTTATGTGTTTTATAGAAAATTCGGAAGTTTCAATTCTAAATGTATTAAAGCCAGTCACAGGGGAGGTTGATGGCTCCGTGTCAGATGAGACGCTGTTTCATATATCCCAGCATGCACCGCGCACTACTTCTACGGAAGAAAATGGAGTCGGCGGGTGCTTACCGCAGTTGCGACAGTCCGCAGTTGTTTTAGCTCCATTTTGATCCATATATAAGGCACTCAGGGTTAAAAGGCGCATCTTGGACTTTTTTTAGGTGCGCCTTATAGTGCAGAAAATACGGTACTTGATTTCCATCAGGGGAAGGAACTTCTGACCCCGCTCCACAATAATTCCTCTAAAACTAAGATTAATATTAATATGCAAGTGTTGTTTAATTGAATCCAGAACCATCACTTCTTTGCCAAATTGTTCCCCAAATTTGCCCTGGCCTTTCCTTTTCTGTCGTTGAATCATAGTGAAGAGTTACATATTTTGCTGTTTTATTGAATGAAAACCATATCGTTTCGCTCTTACACAGATGAGAATGAGTTTTTCCCTCTTTACACATTTAAATGATCATAAACTGGGCTTTTATTTGACTCCTGTGTTCAGGATGCACCTGTGACGGGAAGGAAAGCTGATGTCATCAAAGCAGCACACCTGTGTGCAGAAGCAGCCTTGCGCCTTGTTAAACCCGGCAACCAGGTGAGTAGGCACTTCCACAAAACACTACCAGAAAATTAGAAATGAAAGACTTTTCTGTACATTAAGGAGTAGGGCTGGGTATGGTTCAATAATGTTTGATACCGATATCCAAACGATACTTCTTTTCAATACTTTTATTTTAAGATATAGATTTTAACAAGATTACAGAACACATAATCGCAGAGAAACTTTGGTTTTATTTTTTTTCAGGATGTTTTTGATACTTTTCATAGCTGGCTTATCTCTAAGACCAATAAGCAAAGGTACAAAAGCACAAAATGAACAAAGTGCAGCGTTAACATTTGCTGTTAACCTTAAAGCAGGGGTGCCAAACTCATTTTCATTTTCTGTCCTCAAAGGGCCAGATGTAACTGATAAATGTAAAACAATGTAATCGAATGTTATACATTCAAGTGACAATTCAGTTGCATAGAAACAATTGTATGCTTGTTGTTCTGATATAAATCCTTTCGTTTTCTGTCAGCTTATGAAAACCCACATAACTCCATTAACGAAGGATCAAACTGTCCAAGTGAATAAAGAAAAATAGCATTTTTGTAATTTCTTTCATCATATTTTATCATCAGGCTCCAGAAACTGATCACAGATAAACTATTAGCTGTGTCCATTTCACATCTTGAAATTTATTTTAGCGTGAGAAATCGGAGGTGTGACGTGAGAGATCAATGTGTGATCTTACGTTCAATGTGTGAGAGTTTGCAGCTCTGCAGTTTTACTCATGAGTATGGAGGCGTTGCGGCTAAAGGCATTGTGGGAAATGTAGTTTTTTCCCCCGTTTTTTTAGACACTCAAAACTTTTAAGCTTTCGCGGGCCACATTAGATTACATGGCGGACTGCATCTGGCCTGCGGCCTTGAGTTTGACGCATGTGCCTTGAAGCATTTTAGTATCAACTTAGCTGGGTATTTAAAGCCATCGAAACTGTACATAACGTTACACACGCGTACGTTAGTCTGAAACACGATTAATAAATTGACCCAGCACAAACTTAAACTTAACTTTAACATTACACAAGCATGAAGCACTCAAAGTTAGCTGATTTTGTATGTCTGTTTACCTGCCGGAGCAGCCATCGCGCCGGTATCCTCATCAGTCACGGAGGACGACGCTTGTAGTGGGCATGTTGTTGGAGGCTCTGAGTCAGGAAAATACTGAGAGGATGATGAAGATGATGATGACTGCACCGGCGTGATCTTCTTGTAGTAAATTAATTCCGTGTACTGTCAGGTGTTTCATCATATTTGACGTGTTGTCAGACTTGGACGTGATAACCTTTTTACAAATATTGTATCGTACGCTGTTGCCGTCAATCTTGGCATCGCAAGTTTGCGTTAAATTTATGATATGCTTTAAAGTGTAATGTACATAACAGCCTCACCCACATTTGACAAGCTCTGTGCATGTGCGACAGGGCGAGTGGGGGGGGGGGGGGTAGCTGCCGTAAACGTGATTTTCAAGGCAGCTTTGCCGCAGCCAACCATCAGCATTTGATCCGGGCACGTTAAGGATGCCACACGTTTTCTAGCTCACTGACGTTGACAAGATTATACCCTTAGGTATTGAAATTTGGAATCGAACAAAAATAATTTTTCTGATACTTGGTAGTATCGAGACGATTTGGTCAGTGCTTAAAAAAGTACCGAACTCATTACCCAGCCCTAATATGGAGTGGGGGGGGGGGGTGTTGCTGCTATAAAAAACTATACCAACAAAAGTAAGATTTAAATAGCCATTGATCTCAGTGAAAGAGATGGTTCTCATCAATGAACTCATGTGTTAATTTTGATTTTTCAGTTTTAGATTTTAATTTAGTTTTAGTCATTGTCTTTTTAGTTATCTGTTTTGTTTACGTTGACGAAAATGCCATTTTAGACTTAGACTTTACAATAGCAAAAACATGTCAGCAAAAACATTCAACTATAATTTGATGAAACTAAATTCAAATGTATGCAGTGCTCAGCATAAATAAATTTAAACAGTAGGTTTAATCTTAGCTTTGCTGATCTTGTAGCTCTCACCTATGCCTACAGCGTTTGTGGTATTTTTCTTCCATGGGGAGCCATTTCTGACAGCATGAAATGGAAAGGGCTTTTCTTTATGTAATGCCCTTTAAGTCGTCTGTCTGCTTGATGCCTCTTGAAACAAACACCTGGTGTTGATGCCCGTTGATTTGAATTTTGACTTTTCTCCTAAGACTATAATTGGGGTTCACTCATTTTTACAACATTGGCTTGAATGATGAGTGTGTGTGCGTGTGTGTGGGTGTGTGTGTGTGTGTGTGTGTGCGTGCAAATGAACACATTTGTGGTTATATTTCGTAATCTCATAGAAAATGTTGATTCTGAAAGCATATTTCTGACTGTTTACTCATTTTTACTCATTTTTACTGAGCACAGAATTTTTTAATAAAAAGTGTGTTCTGTTGGACATGCTTTGAAGGAAAATGAAAACTTTAAAATTAAAGATGATTTACAAAGTATGACTTTATTTCATAATACACTTTATATAACATAATCGTTTTATAAGTTATACTTGTTTTAGCAGCTACACACGGACCAGTGGGTCCTATTGGGTGTGGTCGCACCAAAATTAATTCTGAATAGATTGAAATGTAGACCAATCATGTTTTCATTTAGTTTTTAGTAGTTGACAAATATCTGTTTATTTCAGGTTTTGTCAAGTGCTAGTGATTTCTATTTTTTTTTTTTTTTTGCCATACCCTCTATTGACGATGATAGAACTATGATAAAAACTTTGATCAGTGAAATCAACACTGATGGACTCGCTCTTTTTCTAAAGCTTGTGTGCATTTCCTGTCTGCTCGATGTGTTTCTGTAGAACACTGAAGTCACTGAGGCCTGGAACAAGATTGCTCAGGCTTTCAAGTGCAATCCCATTGAGGGTGAGTTTCATTTCGTGTTGTAGCATTGCTGCTGTTATCTGTTACTTAAGAACAACAATTTGTTCAATACGATTAATCAACACAGTAAGCTTACAAAAATCATTTAGAGAGTGTTTTGTTATTGAAATAGTTTTGACTTAGCTTTGACTTTTCTAAGTATTGACTTAGAAAAAGTAACTCATGCCTTTTAAACTTTGCAAGTGTGTATTTTTTAACAACGCCGTCAAAACATCTAATTTCTATAAAGATTAATATAATAATATTTGACATCACATGAAAGCATAACCCTAACACTAACCTATTTCAGCTAAAATTCATAGTTTCTATTATTACATTGTTTTTGCACTACTAAATATCTGTTGCAATTTCACAAGCGATTTGTTTTTGTGTGTGTGTGTGCGTGCGTGTGTGTGTGTGTGTATATATATATATATATATATATATATATATATATATATATATATATTTTGTTAATTGTATATTCATTTTTAATTCTGTCTGGTTTGTAAGTTACACGGTGGGACTGAGGGTAAATGAAGTTTTAATTGGTTGTATGTCAAGAAGATTTTGCACTGTTGGTGATTGGGTGAAGACATTTACTTTAAAAAGGTTTACTCTTTTTAAATCATAATGACAACAGAAACATTCCAAAAATGTACATACCATGTTTATTTTGGCTTGATAAAGTTTTGATAGGTTGGTAATGACCCTCACTTGTGACTAGTTTGCTTGTAATCAATGTTTGTGCATAAAAGGTTTCTAAGTTTATAGTTTGACTTCTAACTTTGAGTGGGGGGGGGAGTGGTTGTGTTTTTATTCATATTTTCTGAAAAATGGCTAAGAAGTAAAATTTTTGCCAAACTTGGGAGCATATACATTATTTTTTGTCGATTGATTAATAAGGTATGATATTGAAGAAACAGATTTGACAAATTAGATTATTGAATAATCCATATATTTAGCAGCTAATTATATCTAGAATAACCCATAGTCAATATAATACAACTTCCAGAAAGATGAGATTCTCTCATTTCCATTGGAGAACCACTTCTCCAGTCACTAAAGGATGAGCAAGTCCTAGCTGCTCTATCTTCGTATCATGTTTGTTATGTGACAATATAAAGGGGATAAGCAACTAAAAAGACTCTAAAGAAACATTTATTTCTCTCTTTAAGAGGCTTTAAAGGAAATATTCAGATTGATGAACTGAGAATCTATGGTAAAGGTTGTCTTGCTTTTCTATAGATGAATGTTTACTTGTTTTAAAGGATTTACTATGGAGTGAAAGTAAATATAGCATTTAGTTAGCAATGTTTTGTTACATGAAGACTTTACTCTTGTAAGCAATAATTGTAAAAATAAAACTACATTTAAATTGGAAAAACTTTTGTTTAAATTATTTGTTCAACTTTCTGTAATAGCACTCACCATACAGGGCCCGAGTTATACACTGTTTAATGTGAAAAACATACAACTACTACAAATGCCTTTTACAGTTGGTTCAGGAGATATTTTCAAAGTTTGGCAACATTTGTGTTTCTGGTCTGATGTATCTGGTTAACGGAAGCTGAAGCTGGTATCTGGCAGAAAACCTAAAAAAATTACCCAATACATGTACTTTAATTTTGCCCGATATCACAATATTTCAATTATTTATACTGTATATTTATACCCAGAAATTCATCTCAAAAACATATGAACATGAATAAATTAACAATAATAGGCTTCAGTTTTTTTAAATCATGGAAACGAACCACTGGTTGCCTGATCTTTCATCTAATTATACTGTTTTGGTTCTGGTCAGGTATGCTGTCCCATCAACTAAAGCAACATGTTATTGATGGAGAGAAGACTATTATCCAGAACCCAACGGAGCAGCAAAGGTATCAAACTGTCTGAAGCATGCAGCTGACGCTAACTCTAGCCACTGTGTTGCACAAGATTAGCTTTGACTGGGTTCTGTCTGTCTCTTAGGAAGGACCATGAGAAGGCAGAGTTTGAGGTTCATGAGGTTTATGCTGTGGATGTGCTGATAAGCTCAGGAGAAGGAAAGGTAAAACGTCCTTTTACTATCTAAAAGCTCTTTTCTGCTTGATTCAGGAATTTTAAATGGAGGACACCCAGAGTCTTCAAAGATTTTCTTCCTCCGGGGTGTATAGGTATAAATATATAGTTTATACATATGTGTCTTGTATTTTTCTGACTTTCAGGCTCAATGGACAGGTCTATTTTCATATGTAACTCGCACTGGATTATAATGTGGATAATCTAAACAGCACCTGACTGATGGCCTAAACCAGGGGTGCTCACACTTTTTCAGCTTGCGAGCTACTTTTAAAATGACCAAGTCAAAGTGATCTACCCGCTACAAAAATGTAAAACATCAATCAACAAACAATTATTTTCAACTTTATTGAGAATTGACAAAACACACATAATAATTAATTATTTACATTTTTTGTAATAACGTGAGTTTAATTTGATGACTTGCACTGAATTGAATCATTAGAACAGATGTGTGTGATATGAATTGATGGTAATAGAGTGATTTTTATGGGAGCAATTGAGCTTTGATCCAAATAATCAAGAATAAAAATGATGCTCTAATAAATTTTTATTTTTTATTGAAACTGAGTCGTGTAGTACAGTATGGAGGTGAGGAGTGGCGTGTTGCTTGATTTTGGTTGTAATAGATCAATTTAGAATGAAGTTATGAAGCATATTCTGGGTAAAACATATTCTGGATCTGGTAATTTGCAGACGGTCCCTAAGTGATTCCATGTCAGCGGGATGCGCATAGACGGTAATGTGTTTCTGCGAATGCCGAGGGAAACTTGTTTTGATAAAAAACGTTTTGTAGTTTGTCCGCTACATAACACAGATTAAAAATAGGTATTATTTGTTTACTAAGAACCTTCTGGTCTCGAGCTATTAAGCAGAGAAAACCGAATGCGTGAACCGAAATTGTTTCAATTTCAGGCCGATTGACCGGTCGATCTCGATCAACGTAATGAGCACCCCTGTGCTGGAGTTAAAAACCAGCTTCTTAACTATGAGACAGTTCTTAACAGCTCTAATAGTTCAGAGACCTCCCCAAATAGTGTTTGTTTCAGAGCTTAATCTGTTCATGGGAGCATAAATCTGCACGTTATCAGTGTAGATGTGATGTGTGACTTTGAATTTGTTCAGTATCTGTGGTGTAGTGGTGGAGTTAGTTGTCCTATTACCAGGAGGTTTGCAGTTCGATCCCTGCCAGGTCCGTTCTGACTTGATAAAGCCACTTCACCCACATTGCCTTGTATGGATGGGTGTGTGGTAGTCCATAGGCGCTAAATGGCAGCCACATTCTGTCAGCCTGCCTCAGGGTAGCTGAGGGCGAGGGCTACCAAGGCAGCTTTCACCATCAGTGTGTGAGTGTTGAGTGAAGGAATAATGCTCTGAATATTGTAAAGTGTCTTTGAGTGTTTGGAAAAGTGCTATTGAAATAGAAAGCTTTATTACTATCTCTGCAACAGAAAAAATTCAATCAAATAAAGAGCCTCTGTTAAAACGGCTGCAGCTGCTCGCTGCCATTGTTTGGGTATCTTCTTAATATATGCCAAACTCGAGGGGCGGAAGGTGATCTGCCTGCTTTCTACGGAGGGTCAAGGGGCCAGGTCACAGGCATGAAAACGCAAACTTTTGGAAAACTTTTTTTTTTTAATTTTTATTTTATTTCTATAAAATCTAATTAAAATGACACAAATGAATATGAACACTAACAATGAGATTTTACAGAACATAGAAATATTGGAAAAACGGTCAATAATTTTTAATTTGATGAAACTATTGTCAAAGTCTTTACATATTTGCTAGTAATTCTATCTTTCTCATGCTTTGTTGCTAATCTTTTTCTCTGCATGCGCTTGGAGAGTGAGCTGTGTGACCCTTATAGACTACAGCCTCTCAGGCAATCAGGATTCGGAACACAATGCACTGCAACTAAGCGATGGTTCTATTATGGGTTATATTTTATCTATGATAAAATCACAGTTATTCATCTGTATGATTTTTTTTAAATATCAGGCCAAAAATTATCAGTGGAGATAGTTATTGTGTGCGTCCCTAGTATCGTGTAGGCTGAGCTACTTGTACTTGTAGCTATAAACTGCTGGAAAACCTCAATTACAGACCTTGAAAGTGCTTGAATCTGATGTTTCAAAAGATCAACATATGCTGCTGAATATAGTTTTGTAGATTAGGCAGAATCAAAATAACGTGGAGTGTTTTCTAACATCTCGCTTGCATCAGGCTAGAGACGGAGGCCAGAGGACAACCATCTATAAGCGGGACACCAGTAAGCAGTACGGGTTGAAGATGAAGACCTCCAGAATGTTCTACAGCGAGGTGGAAAGACGCTTTGACGCTATGCCCTTTACTCTCAGGTTGGAGTTATTATTAGTAATAAAAGTGTTTAAATAGAATCTCTTGAATCAAGCAATAGTACAACTGAAAGTGAGCAAAATGTTGAGATCATTGAGGCGTGGTTCAAGCTGCTTTAAAATGAAACAATTGCCTTTAGTAACATGATTATGATGTAGAGTGTCTCTGCCAGAGCGCTCGAGGATGAAGGAAAGGCTCGTTTGGGGGTGGTGGAGTGTGCCAAGCATGAGCTGCTTCAACCTTTCAGTGTGCTCCAGGAGAAAGAAGGTCAGTCTGTTCATTTCTTTTGTGCCTTTGTCCTGTTTCTTTTCTTGTTCATCTAGTAATTCCCTCTTTCCACTGGTTTCTCCAGGTGAGTTTGTGGCTCAGTTTAAGTTCACAGTGCTACTGATGGCCAGCGGACCTTTGAGAATCACAAGCGGACCATTTGAGGCCGAACTCTACAAGTCTGAGCACGAACTTCAGGATCCTGAACTGAAGGTACGTGACTTCCTCTTATTCTATGTGCTCTATGTTCCATAGATTTCAAGATTAATTGTGCTTGATGTTTTTTTTCCTCTGCTTGTAGTCTCTGATCCACAGTTCTACAAATCGTAAGGCTCAGAAAAAGAAGAAAAAGAAGGTGAAGCTTCTTCAAATCTTATCATTTTTATTCCTTAACTTCTGTAGAACATGACGCATTTGCAAAGACAAGGACCCAGAAGCGAGGTGTAGGCAAACAGTTCTTTTAATGATTTCAAATAAAATCTGCTGGCAACTCCATCAAAGTACAAAGGAGAAAAAGGGCTCAAAACACTGCCCACATCGATAAACGTTCGAACCTGCCTGGTATCCACAGATGCTGAAACACAGGCAGCCTTGGTAGAGAACAAGGATCTTAGGACACCGAAGGAAAGGAAAACATACACTCTCCCACACAGGGGGAAAACGAGTAACAGGATGTAAAGGACAGAATGTGTGATAAACGTACCCCTCCCACTCATATAACTTTACACTGATTAACAAAGTTAAGGGTGGGTTGTTTACAGTACATGTATTGCTTATAAAGGTAAAAATACACATTAACCTCTTAAGCCCGAGAGTCCCCGGTACCGGGGACTTGCCCCCTTGTGCGTTACATTTTCACTCATAGCTCACGAACCCTGAGAATAACCCACACATATTAAATACTGTTGTGTTCAGCGGAAACTCCTCTAAAAACGTATCTAATTCAATTTCATATCCGTGAACCACAGCTCGAACGCCATGCAAATAAACAACAACATATCCGGAGTATAATTCATGACCACGTTTTTGTTTATGTGCGATATGTATCCACAATATAAACGGAAACACCAAAACCATTACATTAAATGAAAGCTAACAACCAGCTGAATCCAGTGATATGCAACTCATTAACATTGCATGAAGTATTTCAGAGCAGGGAGCAAAAGTTCCACGAAAAAACGCCAGCAAAAACCAAGCAAGCATGTAAATCTTGTCTTACCTTTGCCGTTTTTTCAACAAAAGTTATCTCCATAGCGATAAAAGTCCGTTTATTGTTATATCCGGTCGATAGCTTCGCGGAAACTCATTTAGGCTCTTTTCTGTTGCTCTGTGCTCGAAATAACATGACCAAATATGGAAACACTCCCCGTGCGTAAGAGCAGTCCTCTCCACACTCCGTGTCCTGTGATTCGTCTGGGATCCTATCCGTCTCAAAATGGTGGATATCATTGGATTCTACAGATTCAAAGCTTTCCAGCGAGGTATAGAGCTCCCGGATTGGACAGACACACGCGGAAGTTCCTAGGTTTGGAAGCGCCATGAACGGGAGGTTACGCAAAACGCACGGAGACGGCGTAAAGGGGCTTCCACCCCCCTTTTACAGCGTTTCTTTAGGAGTTTTTTTTTTTTGCTGAAATCATGTCCCGTAAGCAAGAAAAGAAGACTATGAACGTAGCTGAAGCTTTGGACAAGATTTTTACCATATTTCAATTATTGTGCCAAATTGTGCCAAACTGCCAACATGGATTACGCCTGAACTTTGTTCAATCAAAACCTGTACAGAATATTAGTTTCTTGTAGTATGGACACCAAACTTGCTACCGATGTCCTTGACATGTTGTGGTTACAATTGATTGTGTTTATTTGCTTGTTTACAAGTAAAATAAGGAGATATTAGAGGAAACATGTGTTGTTTTTTTTAGGCGGAGTTCATTTTTTGGCCATTCCAACATCAATTACTCTTACCCAGTGTTCTTGACTGTCAAATTAACTCATCCACACCACTCCCCAAGAACCTATCTTCATTTTGATACCAAGATTTGCAGTTTAGGCCTTGTAAAAGCTGAGAAATGCATTAAAAATTGAAGTTATAGGATTTTCGGAAAATAGGCCTCAGGGCTTAAGAGGTTAAATAAGTAAATGTGGTGCTGCTATTTGGTGGATTTTTCCATATTGCGGCTGGTCCCGGAACGAAACACCTGCGTTAAACGAGGAGTTGCTGTATTGACTATATAATAAATAATAATCTCGGTCATGTGACTCCAGGGAGATATTATGAGGCATCACAATATCTAGTTTCACTCTTAGTCTTTACATATCGTGCGTTATTGCAAAACAAAAACATATTTTGAAACAATGCTTGTTAGTGACATAAACAATGTAATTTCACTTTGTGAAGTGGCATAAAATTTTGCTCCTTGGACAATTTTCCCTGCTGTCGCAGTCGGATGAAACGTGTGCGTGTGATCTGTTGAGATGAATCTTAGAACAGTACGGAACAGTACTTACAGTACATCTAAATCCGTACAGATTCATCTCAACATGTCACACATATTTATCTGATTACATATTTATTAAATAGACTAGACAAGGATTCCATTCTTGCATAACGTTTCTCAAAACTTTCGCAAGTTTGACTCGTGTTTGATGTGCATATAGCTCTGTTTAATTCACGACAAAATCGTATTGTTTAAGAGGCTTTTACACAGACAATACTCAGCTCTACCTTCTTCTAAAGGTAGATGATCCCTCTCTATGTAGATGTCTTGTCAGAAGTTTTCTGAAATGATAATATTTCTTATTATTTCTGGTTCTTCCAAAGCACACACAGCCTGCTTGACCAATCTCTGTCCACACTTGCTCACCGTTTCACTCACAGGTTGTTGTCATTTATTCGGAGCTGAACATTACCAAACAAATCAATATAGTGATTAAAAACTTTGTGTTATTTCTAGAAGCATTTATCCATGCTTTCATAGTCTCATGACTTGGTTGCCGCAATGCTATGTATAGTTCCCAGGCAGCCAATGTCCTTCAACTTGTGCATAATGCTGCTGTGAGGCTGTTGACAGCCACAAGGACGTTTGAACATTTCAATACAGTTTTGGCCACTTTGTATTGGCTTCTGGAAATCATCTTTTAAGTTCAGTTTTAAGCTGTATTATACTTTTTAAATCTATTGTTAATCTTGCTTGTTTATCTGTTTGGGTTTATTAAATGCACAGCATGTTGGGTATCTCGCCTGTAAAACATGTGCTTTTTTAAATGATTGTAACCTTCTTTTAGTTTACCTTCCGGTTGATCTGAGGAAAAACATTGTGATCATTTTTTTAATATTACCCACCTTAGTCTCTGCAGAATCTATTGCCAATGAAAAAAGATTTCTCTGTCAATCAAATTTTTGATTCAATTTTTTTTTTTTTTTTTTTTTTTGCAAAAAAACGCAAGATGATGGCGTTTACCATCGACTCACAAACCCAAGGCAAAAGTGCGCAACAAATCCCCTCTTTTCTCCACATTTTTGTAATCTTTATGGCTTTGTCAAACAGCTCCTTATCAGTGTAAACTGCTTGATAATTTTTTGGGGTGTTCATAGATTTTTTTCGTTGTTGTCTTCCTGTTTTTTTTCCCCCCCGTTTCCTGTGCAAGTTGGAGAAGTGCCATTAAGGTTCTCTTTTACATCGTACTCAAAAGAGCCAGTTTTTTTCTGTTTTTGTGAAAAACAGAAAAAAAAAAGATTGTTGGCACCACTTGTTCGGTCAGATGTGTAAGCTCCCATGGTTTTTGATCGGGATTTGTTCTCGCATGAAACGTTGGATCAAAGATTCCAAGGTGTGTGTAGAGGCCTTTTTTCCCAGCTCAAGAGGTTAATGGATCCAACAATTCAATTGCTATATCAGAGCTCATTTAATTAGCTGGTTTACCTCTAATAAAAAAAACATGGATGAAAACAAGATGTGAATAAGTTTTGAAAATGGCAATTAAAAAAGTATGTAGAAAACAGCAGGGTAAACTTTTTATCTGATAAGAAAAAAATATACGTTTACAGAATAAATCCCAATGCAATACAATGGCAAATGCATTTTTCTGTCAGAACTGGGGCGCGATGAGGTGGCAATTATGGACTAATCAATGGACAGATTTCATTGCACATCCTCTAAATTTTGTTTTGGTCATTTTAAAATCCCATAACTATAAAAAGTCTATCATCAAAGTAGTTCGGGATCATCACCTCCCAGATCTGTCTTGACTGGCTGCGTTCCCAAAGAACAGTCTCCGCATCCAAAAGCAAGACTCTCAGTTGCGTTTAAAAATTCGAGCGCAGACCCTCTCCTGAACACTAGATGGCACTTCGATGAACTGCAATACACTTCAGAAAAAACTACAACAGTTGCCCTCAAAGGTTAAGGACATTAATTTGTCTTCAATAACATGCATCAAACTGAAAGCGTGCAAGGGGCATGGGGAATTATAACAAGCAATGCAAAAACAATGTCATTTCAAACCTAAGGCAAGTTGTGTACAAACAGATTTCATGTCGTAGGATAATAGAAATATAAAATTAATTGAGGATATACTTAACTTCTGTTGTACTTTTTTACAGGCCTCCAAAACTGCAGCGAACGTTTCAGGACAAGCAGCTGAGAAAGACGTTGAAGCTAAATAGAGGCGACACAACTCCTGAAACCCCACCAGAGCAAAGCCTACCAACAATTCTCCGTCTCATCAAACCCCTGATGATCCGTCACTATCAGACCTGTTTAACATCTCTTCCTTTCTCCGATAGGAAGCAGAAACACCACATTTGTACTTTCATAATGAATATATTTCAAAAGTACTACGCTTATTTTTCAACTGGAATGCAATGCCTTTTCCAAATGTAATTAAAAAAAAAGATTTGCAGTTCTTTTGAAGAGTATAGTTGCGTTTTTCACAGCAAATATAATATTGACTGACTAAAAATGATTTTTTTTCTTTTGGCCCAGTGGTTAAAATTAATAAGTGAGACTCGATTTGAGTGGGATCTATCTTTTTCTCAGGGTTCTGAAGAGTCGGGTTTTACCACATAGGATTATTGGAGAATGCATGGTTCCAAGGGCAGTTTGAAAAGCCATTATTGGATCAAATGTCTACGCATGCAACTGTTGAAATTCAACTTCCTCGAAAGGAAGCATCACAACTCCTCTGATGAACTTTCGCCCAGTTCTTGTTCCTAAACAATATTTTTAAAAAATTGTTCTCTTTTATGTGTACAAGGCAATTTTCCCAGTAAAATGAAACGGCCAGTCAGACTTTTTATCGGTAAGGGTCCAAGATTCTCAGAAGTAGGGTTTAAATATGCACTTATCAAGGGCAAACACATGATTACTTCATCTTTTCAAAGCAATAGTATCTGACGGAACATTAAAGGCAAACCTGACTCGGACTGGACTTTAAGGTTTATTCTTCATTCCAGTCGGTGCGATGAAATAAGAGGTATTTTGAGGTTTTTCAGTTTCTTATTTGGGTGAGGGGTTTTTATCTGAGGCTGGTAGCTGTTTGGAAAGGTTGGTTATTGTGACTAGAGTAAGTGCTGCTTTTGGACGCAATCTTGTTTTGTAGTGTAAATCCTCATATGGGTCTATTTTACAACTTACCAAATAAAATCAACTTGAAATATTTTTGGCAATTAATTGTCTACTTGTTGATGCTCATTGATTAACGTGCAATACCAAGTTTCTTTTTTTTTAATGATGACAGTATGTTCTTAGCTGCAGGCATTAAAGCTATAAATTATTGTCATGTAACAATACATTGAATATTGTCATCACATATGGAGGAGTCTCTGGGAAAGGCTTCCTTTTCAATGTGTCATTCCTTTAGAGGCTAGATATTAATCCCCCAATGCATAACAAACTAGACAGTGGCGTATTTGGCTCTACAACTTATATAAAATAAGTTGATGCAGGCTGAGAAAAATAGCTTTGTAACATTTTTTTTTTCATATACAGTGCTTGCATAAATGTAAAAAGTATCAGTTTAATCTGTCGCTCAATGAACAAAAGAACAATTTCCAAACTTTTAACAGGCCTGAGTTTCATTGAACACTTATTTAACTCCATAACTTGAAATCAAGGATAATCTCAAATGGGTTGAAGCAAAGATGAATACAGCCCATTGCAAGAACTGCTTTGATTTGTATAAGCACCGTGATTTTTGTGTGCTGCACCAAGTGTTCTTGGCATGGAAGGAACACGTTGGCGACACATTGCAGCATCTTTCTTTTTCCCATTCTTTAAGAATAACCTGTTTTAGAGCCTGGTGCTGGTTGGAGAACGATGCTCAACTTGTCCCTTCAGAATTCCCCACAGGGGTTCAGATCAGGAGATTCACCTTCACCCTGTTCTACAGAAATGCAGCAGTAGCTTTAGACGCGTGTTTCGGATCATTGTCATGTTGGAAAAATTCAAGATGACCAAGTGCTTGGAGAGATGGGTGCATTTCCTTCAGTTTAGAGTAGTACATTGTTGCAGTTAATAAAAGCATCAGAACTCATGCAGCCCTACATAATGACACTGCCACCCCCATGTTTCACTGTAGGCAACAGGCATTTTTCATTTAAATCCTCAGCTTTATGACGCCATACCTTTCTAAAACCATTAGTTTGAAAAATGTATCATTGTCTCATCTTTCCAGAGTACAGAGTCCCAGAAGTCTTCCTAGTTTCAGCATGGGCCCGAGCAAATTCTAGGCATGCTTTTTTTGTGCCTGGATTTCAGGAGAGGCTTCCTTCCTGGATGATACCCATGCATGGCATTCCTCTGCAGTGTGCACCGTATGCACAGGAAATGGTCTCTACAGTTGTGCTTTCTACTGCTTTAGTTAACTTGCAGTTCAAGCCCTCTCATCAGGAGATGCTCTTGTCCAGATGTTACCTTCCAGGATGGCCTAGACATCTCTGTTGGTTGCACTTCCATTTTTCCTAAAATTTTGGATCCCTTTTGCTACAGTATTTTGACTGATGTGTACAGCTTCCCTGATTTTATGGCCTCACCTTTTTGTGTAAAGAAATGATTTCCTTTCTTTGATTTTGTGACATTTCTCTTCCATGGGGAGCAATTGATGACCCCATGAAATGGGAAGGGCTTTTCTTTAAACAGCATTTGATGGTTCAAAGTGTAGTCCATTATGTTGGCCTTCATTCCTAAAAGTAATGATTGTTTCTGCTAACTTAGCTCAGTAGTTCTTACCACAATATAAATCCTAATGGTTGTCAGATACGGTTATCAGCCTTTCTTAGACAAAACCCAACTGCTATCCCAACCCCTACAAGAAGGAAAGAGTCTCCACTAAAGAACCAGACCAGCAAAAATCAGTGACGTTCACTGCGAGAAATGAAGGGTTTGCAGTTCTGTCGACAAGGCAAAGTTCCTTACGAATTACGTATGACCTTACGTAATTCCATGTGTTTATTCAAAGTTTAGAATTGTCTTGGCTCGGATCTATGATGTAATCTGTGAAAGTCAGGTGAAAAAAGAGTGGTGGCATAGCTCCAAATTTAGTTTACTGGAACATTGTGGAGGTTGATATACTCTGTATATACACCATGTAATCAGATAATTCTATTGGCTTGTGAAAGTAAAAACATACTGTTGTTACTTTTAAACTTATTATCCTTCCGTCTTCTTTTTCTGAGACAAATTTATGACAGCTATTGCTCTTAGACGCTTCGAGCTACTGACTTTTCAGACTGATCAGACCCCCAGTTCCCCCAAAAACTATGAAAAATCCCCCCCCCCCCACGTATATTTTTCTGATTTTTCCAAATCGCAGTTTAAGTTTTATAAAGATTTCTGACTTTTTCCACTCACAGTGCTACGCTCTGAAAAGCTGAATCTCAAACTTTTCCTCACTTCTAAACTAAACTAAAATAAACTATAATAAAGTAGCAGAGCCGTTTGTCCTTTTTCAGAAGATGCAGTTGTCATTTTGATACAACCTATGGTTTGTAAACCAGGAGCACTAAACCACAGAGAGGGTCGGAAATCGCTCCATTATTATCAATGCATTTCACCCGGAAGATGACATTCGAAAAAAATCTAACAAAGGCTGTTTTTAACTCACCATAGATCCTACAATTTTCCACATTACCGACATAAAAATCAATAGCAACCAAACTGGTTACCAAAGCAATCAATATGATATTTTTATCTCAGCTTGGGAAAATCATAGACACAGGGATTGTGATATTTTACTCGTCTACTTTACTTACTAGCAACCAGAATGTTTACTATAGCAACCAATTTTGCACATCCCTATCTCAGCTTAGGAGAATCATAGAGACATGGGGGTTAGTTTATGTTACTTGTTTGGGAATTGACAACATATAAAAAATAGGTTTGAATGGCAGCAACACAAGTCAACATCGAAGTTTGCATGCAAACTTTAGCCGTCTAGATAGCTGATGTGTTTCCATCTTCAGTAAATGGCCACAAATGTCCCCTTATAAAAGTGGGTGATTATTGTACAGCAACAGGTGGCGCTGTGTGACTGGTAAACAAAGGCCTGAAGATTTGTATTCACTTCATGGGCACAAGACTATAGACCATGGACATCCAAACTTTTTGTAAAGACGGCCAGAAAATAATACATTTTAACTCATAATGTCTAAATTCAATGCATTAACAGAAATTAATCCAAGCATATTCAAAAATGAATTTCTGAGATTAGAGAATTAATTTTCTTCTTTTCTTCTTGTTTCCTGTGATTCACACGCAAAACAGCTGTAGAACAGCTGTCAGTTACTTCAGTTCTTCCTCTTTATATGAAATTAAAGAAACAGAGTTTATGTTTCAAATTGATTGTAAAGAAGTGTCAGATGACAAATGTGTGACCTTTGGTGTGTCCTGACATCTACTGCCCTCTTTTGTTTGAATGTAAAATAGTGTATTTAATTCTGTGGTGAACAGTGCTGCAGGGCTGTACAGTGCATCCGCAAAGTATTCATAGCGCTTCACCTTTTCCACATTTTTTTATGTTACAGCCTTATTCTAAAATGGATTACATTCAATTATTTCCTCAAAATTCTACAAACACCCCATAATGACAATGTGAAAACTACAAAACCTGAAAAATCACATGCACATAAGGAATCTTTCCCCATTACCTATATCTCTCTCATCCACTCCCCCCTCTTCTTTTTTTAACACCCTCCTGTTTTGATGTACCGGTAATTAACGCATTCTGGCCCATGGGAAAAATAAATAAATAATTACATAAATTCACTGCTTCTGTCCAGAGGAGGAAACACCACACCAGGTGCTCACCCCCTGGAGATAAAAAAAACATGCCCAGCTCAAACAAAGCACCTACTCTTCCATCTGGTGGCTTTAGATTAGGAAACAGGACAAAGTAAAAAAAAAAAAAAAAAAAAGAAGAAGAAGAAATCGGCAAAAATTAATGCTTTACATTGTGTTGATTGATTACAGGGGTTGTAATGTACACAGTACAATACATACCTCAATATTTTGTCTACAATACTCTATTATTACAGTGTTTTTTAACCTTTTTGTGTACAGGCTCCTCTTTTTTTCATTTAAAAAACCCACCCCCCCCACCAGAAAGAAATGTTAAAAATGAAACTCTGTAGATGGTATTAACAAGATCAAGTCGTTTTCATTAAAATCTCTTGAAAAGGAATCAAATAAACACTTATTTCTACTCAGTGTGAAACCAATTAGACCAGATTGATTTAGAACAACAATAAAACTGAAATCAAGATGTAATAAAATCATTTATTACCTATTGAAACTATTTCAATGTGGTAACTGTCAATGTTATGAAAAGCTGTATTTTAAAAGTTTAAGCTAGGAATTCCAGGGTCTAGTTTGACGAGTGTAATATCATCCAGCCGCTAGGAGGCAGCAGTAATGTTTGTATCTCCAGGGCTTGTAACAGATTAAAACGTCCCTAATATTCGTATCAAAGGAAAAAGACGTTTTATACAAAGTTTAGATTGTTTTTTATTTGTCTCTCAATAAAAATGTTTACAGCTCTCAGTTGATTTATCTCAGTAATTCCACATATTTAATTGTTATTGATAACACGTACTCCTAATTAAAACTGAAATTTAGTTTGCAGCATTTGAAGAATATATTTGTAATATCTATATATACAAAGGTAATATATATATATATATATATATATATATATGCGATGGATATAATTTAATAACTTGATCAATCCTGTGTTTTCGGCCTCAGCCAATGCGTTTCTCCGGTCCAGCGGCCGTTGGAACAACGCTTGCGTGAACAATCGCTTTCTGGTGGGGGTGTAACGTTAACAAACCAATGGCCTGTGGTCAAGGCCCGTTACAATCCAATCCCCGTGCCCGGTGGGTGTGACCGGAGAGGTGGGTGATGCTGGGTTCGGTTGAGGAGCTCGGAGAAGCGGCGCTGCGGTCGGTCGGTGGCATCAGTGCAAAGGGGCGAAGCGGGGAACATTTGGACGACTTTCAAAATAACTGGAATATATAAACTGGACGCGCTGGATAGCGACTCATTCATCTCCTCGTCGGCGTAGCTCCCATCACTGAAAGCCCTTGGTAAGTTTCTACTCGTTTGCCACATTCATTTTTTCGGACCGTAACGAATAACGGGATTATTTTATTGCGTTACATTTTAAGCGACGGTTAGAGATGGGCGCTAACGTGAAGCTCGCACGCTAACCCGCGCTAGCGAGTTGGTTTTGCGACTGTTTGGTCTTTATCTGGTCTCAAACTGTCCCGAGCTTAACCCAGGACGAGCCACGAGCACCACATGTCCTGTAATGCTCATATAAAGCGTTTGTTCTCTCGCCGCATGGCAAATAACGGGAGAGGATGGTGATGAGGAGCACGCGCGGGCGGGCGGGCGGCCTCACGAACTTCAGCACGAGTCATCAAGCTCCGTGCAGGTGCTCCTCGCTCTGTAGTTTTCATCGGGAATGCTCATTAGCAATACGAACATTGTTTACTTCTCGAAACTGCGATTCTGAAGCTGGAGGCGGCGGTGTATCGTTGAATCTTGAAGAACTAACGCTACCGTGGCACTGGACTCCAGCTGTAGTTTACCGCAGGTTCAGCCTTCGCTTAACGGCCTCGGAAATGACCCATTTATACTTCATTCAGTCTAATTTGTCATCTGTGGGAATTACAGCATCTCCTGGTCCAGTTGTAGGCCAGACCATCTGGCACATGCCTGAGTTCTAGCTGCCTGTCAAAGGAAGCCTTCTCATCAGTGTTGAGCTGGGTTGACTGGCATCTGACAGAAAGAGTTGTACTTGTGATTATTTTTCCAGCTGTACGTCTATACATGCAGAGTTTAAAAGCAATTAGTAAGTCACAATAATAAAAGTTAACTATAATTTTAGACAGGTGTGGGAAAATGCTTTAAACATGGAATGCTGTCGAAATGCAAGCATGGTCACACTTAGAGTGAAACACAAAATAGAAATCTTAAAGGGGGGGGGGGGATTATATGTTTTTCAGGTTTATAGTGTTGTTTTATTGCACACTCAAGTAACAATTGTACCTATAGTTGGCTTGTAATTGCTGTATTGGTCATAAATAACCTCATAGACAATTGTCTTGGCTGCGCGTCACGCCCTGATATTCACCTGTCTCTGTAAGAGCCCCCTCCTTCTTTCCAACCCGCCCCCTTCAGTGTGTCATGTTATGGGGGGTGCGGCAAAACACTCACACAAACACTTAATAGTGTTTATATGTTTCTTTTAATTGCAGTATACCAATATATTATAATGTCTGAACAATTACTGTACAATAACTAAACAACTGTACACTGAACTAAACACTAAACATCAGATTTATTTTAATATGTTAATTATTCACAAAGTGTGCAGCTTTTGTCACTGCAGTGTATCTTTCTGGGCTTCTGAAGGAACATTTCCAGAGCATCTTGTTATGGAAAGTCTGAAACTTCTGGCCCATTTATTGAGATCCGCATGCAGGCTGCAAGATGGTCCCCTTGCAGCCTATTGCGAATGTCTGTTTTGACCTGTAAATACATTAACTGTTAGGCTTTAAAAGTGATAACTGATAGTAGGGCTGGGCGATATGGACCAAAAGTCATATCCCGATATATTTAGGCTGAATATCGATATACGATATATATCCCGATATTTTTATCAAAAAGTGAGAGCAATTGTTTAGTCACAGTCAAACCCAAATATGACATTTCACAAGTAGTTTTATTTAAACTGGCCGGATGAAACAATACTCAGCTGTTCCCTTGTTTTTGGGAATAAAATATAAATATATTTGAATACGCAAATAAAATATAAAAATCTAAAGTTTGTATAATGCTGTACATTCATAAATTATTAAAATATTCAATGCTGTAAACAACTTAGGCGATTGCATTCTTTTAAACTTTTTAAACAATATTTATAGTTGAACAATGTGTTACAAGTAAATTTGACATCTACGCGGCATATAAGCAAAATAAAAATTAAAACTTTTTCACGAGTAAACATTTTATTTGAACTCTCATTGGCTTAGTCTGTGTAATCACGTGATTGAATGCGCGTTCACGCAAGGGGGGAGTCAGAATCTGCCGGGGAGTCGAAATATGGCACAACAACGGTACACCGCGGGAAAATGAAGCTTGAAGGGAGCTTTGTGTCGGGGCTGGAGCTTTTGCGGGTTGCGGTTGGCTTGCAGCTGGGGCCTCGGCAGCGCGCAGTTTCACACACTCTTCATACTGCAGTTTGTGCCACTGTTTTAGATGGTGAAAAAGATTTGTAGTGCTTCCACCCCTGGCTGTAACTTCTTTATGGCACTCCCTACATATGACATGGTTTTGTTTCTCATCACAAACTTTGAATCCGAACCATCTCCATATTACTGAGCCGCTACTTTTTTGTTTACCAACTAATTTCTCCGCATGCTCAGCAGATGTTGTTGCTTCCTCCATGTTTGTTGAAGAGTGCCGGCGGATTGTCTGCTCCAGAGTCCAGCCCCTCCCCTCTCTGTGCCTGAAAGAGGAGGGGCGTGGCCAGGGGCGCGCGAAGTAGTGTTGAGAGCTCCGGGTTAAAGCAGTTTGCTCAAAGCGCAGTTTGAACTACGCAGCCTATATCGATATATGCGATATGGTCAAATTTCATATCTCGTTTAAAAATATATCGATATATGTTTTAATATCGATATATCGCCCAGCCCTAACTGATAGTAACAACAGTAAAAATCATCTTAACATAGTGATAGTTTAAAGCAGGAAATGTAATTGTATAACTAACTAGCTAGCTATTAATTAAGCAATTTATTTATCAATTCGTTCATTCATGCATGTGTGTATTTACTTACTTACCAAGATCAGTCTTGTACAGCCAGGGGGAGTATTTCCCCTCTGACAGCCAAGCTGGGTCAAAACCTGTCGTTCTGTGGTGGCTAGACTTTTGCTGCTTGTCAGGGGCAGGACATGCAGCACTTGGGCTCTTTTCTGTACTTTGTTTCGGAGTAGGAAAGCTACACCGGCTGCTGCTCGCAGCAGAACACGTGCTGTCATCGTCACCACCTTGGGAGCGTTTAAAATATTTTTGCCTGCTGCGACATACTCTCCGACGCGCGGCTCTGCGATGGGGTGCGCGTGCATCGGAGCGGAACTCCGCGGTGTGCGCGCATCGAGGCGGAACTCCGCCGTGAGCGACACGGAGGACAATTGTAAACGCGCAAACGTTGAGACAGAAATTACATGCCATCGTATAAATAACATAATGCTATTTAGTTTAATAAAAGACAAAAAGCAAAGACCTGTTATATATAAATTACTTCTGTCGTTATTCGACGAAAATAAAATAAAATTAATTTGACCTTCAAGGGGGGCGGGGCGCCCCCCTAATATAATGGTAAGGGAAATACTGATCCTCTTGTAAATTTACACCATTTTGTGGCAACATTTTACTAGGAAATAAAAAATATGCATCATAATGAAACTATGTTTTGCTATAAAATAATACATAGGCTTTTTAACCATTTTCGACAAAGTGTGTCATCCTTGGGAAGCGTAAAGAGAGGGCATCCAAACATACATCTCCTAGTAGAAGTCATTTTGTAACCCGGAGAACTATAGAGAAAAGCACTCTGAACGAGGAGCTCCGTTGACGCGTAGTGAGACCAGCTGTTGCTAACAGTAGCTCCCTCAGCCGTAGACGCGAGTCTTTGCCAGAGCTGGAGTGGGAGGAGCGGTGCAGCAGCAGACGGGGGACAGAGGCGGAGCTACACAATAAAGCTGGGGCTTCGCGAAACAGAGCGTTTTAACACTCCACAATGTCTACCGCAGGAGATTCAAGATTACTCAATTATTAATGTATGATTCAAACTCACGATTCAGGAGCGTTTTTAATGAGGGACTGACATTATAACACAACATAAAGCTCAATAAAGTAGATTTTACATAATACCCCATAATCAATATTTGGTGTGATCAACCTTTGCTTTCAGAACCGCTTTCATTGGTGCTGGAAGGTAGGGCTGCAACAAACGATTATTTTGGTAATGGATTAATCTATCGATTATTAGACCGATTAATCGATTAGTCATCAATTATTTCAATGATTAATCAGTAGCCTTTGAGCGATTATTCTGCTTTTTCAACTAGTTAAAATAATGAGTTACAAATATTCTAACTAATAAATAAAATAAGAAAATCACTTCAGCTTTTGAAATAGTTTTTTTTTTAAGTTTTCTGATTCTGTTACACTCAAATTACACACAAATGCTCTCTAAGCATTGTTTACATGTTTTGTTCTGATTCAAAAGAAAAAAAATAAATAATCAGCTGCATTACAGACAAAAACAAAGTTGAATGTGAACATATCTTGACAGCAGCATTAATAATTGTTGGTTTACCACTCGTTTTAGTTCATCAAAAGTAATATCCCAGGGAAAGACACAGTTATGAAACTAGATATTTGGAGGGTGATAATCTAACAATTCTTAGAAAATCTGGCAACATTTCAAAATTTAAGAAACAAATAAAGATAATTTTAGAATCAGCATAAGATAATGAATGGTGTGAGAAAGAAATGCTTTGGTGTGTTGTCTTCATTTTATTTCTATTTTTGACTCTTAAAGCTATTAAAATGAACATTCCCCATTGTGGGACAAGTTTTTTTCCCATAATGTGAATGGATCTATATAGCTTTTTATTTTATATCAATGATTTTTTTACTTTGTTTAATCCTTCTTTTTATGTTAAATGTTAATTATTCTAATGAATACGCAAATAAAATATAAAAATCTAAAGTTTGTATAATGCTGTACATTCATAAATTATTACAATATTCAATGCTGTAAGCAACTTAGGCGATTGCATTCTTTTAAACTTTTAAACAATATTTATAGTTGAACAATGTGTTACAAGTAAATTTGACATCTACGCGGCATATAAGCAAAATAAAAATCAAAACGTCTTCACGAGTAAACATTTTATTTGAACTCTCATTGGTTCAGTCTGTGTAATCACGCGATTGAATGCGCGTTCACGCAGAGGGGAGTCGAAAAATGGCACAACACCGGGAAGCTTCCTCGTGCTCCAACATGCACGTTCGTTGTGCTCCCGTGAAAAGCAAGCTCCGCCTTCCATGTATTGCACATGACAGTATTTTTGGTTCAGTTTAGTAAAACTTTCCCACACCTTACTCGGTCGGAACTCCATCATAATTTGCGCTGAGTTTTCTTCTACTGCAGTAGCATTCGCGAGGGCTGCATTACACTCTAGTGCTACAGCGCCGTAGCGCTCAAATCGCGACATGTGACCCTTACATTAGGTCACATGACATCAACGACTACTCGACAACAAAAATATTTGTAGACAATTTTTTATTGTAGATGTTGTCGACAATGTCGACTAATTGTTTCAGCCCTACTGGAAGGTTGTTCCAAACCTTGTGTAGAATTAACTTTAAAGGGGCCATATTATGGAAAATCAACTTAATTGAGCTTTATGTTGTGTTATAAATCAACTAAACAGCTTGATGTTCCTTGCAGCGCCCATAGTTCTTACCTCCGCCCACTGACCAATCAGATTAATCACTAATACAGCTAATCTCTATGCAGATCAGGAGTGCCTGACCCAAAAATGAGAACTGCAGTGCAGACCCACGCTGAAGAAAAATGCAGTGAAAGTGTGTTTTCTGTCGATTATTATGTAATGAACATTAGGGTTAGTGAAACACTGCGACAGCCTAATAAATGGTAGCGCAGCAATATTAGAGGTTCTACTAAAGTGGTGAAAGCATGACTGTGCGAGAAACGGTGCGTTTTGCAGAGGCAAAAAAATATGAGGTGATTTAAAGACTTTTTTTTGCGATTATAATTGCATTTAGAAAGTTACTAACAGTGCATTGCCTGTATAGAGCACTCAAATATTTATTATAAGTGCTTTAAAAGAAAGTGCATAATATGGCACTTTTAAATCTTCTGTTGCTGCATACTGTTCTCACATACTTCTGTCTCTTGATGTAATCTCAGACACACTAGCTGATGTTGAGATCAGGACTCTGCGGGGTGTGTCACTGTGCTTCTTGTTCATTAAGATGGTTCTCAATGACTGGGTGCATGCCAGACGCAGAACAAATTGGAGCCAATCATATGCCTCTCCGATGGTATTGCATGATGGATGAGTATCTGCCTGTATTTATCAATTTTGACACCATTAATCCTGATGCGTTTCAATCAATGAATTGCTCCTTGTGTAAATATCCAATCAGCAGACATTAAAGTTAGAGGAGGATGGTACTTCTCGTGTTTCATTCGAAGTGTGACCAGAGCGCAACTCCCTCAGTCAGCGCTGTGAGGAGTCTTTAAAACCTTGTGACCTTTTGGCTTTGCTATCGAATACAACAAAGATAATAGAAGAATGGTGAACAAATATGTAATTGCATACAAGCACTGTTTTATCAGATGTTATTATGCAAAGGCAGCACACGAAACACAAGTGCTCATCTGTGCCATCATCATGCTGTACCGTCTGCAAGCCCACATACACAGCAAAAGAGTCTCTGAATCATTCAAACAGCCAAACCCAACTAATTCAGAGAGAAGCAGAATAAACATAGTCTTGATGTCAAACGTCCATTTTTGAAGACGTGCCGGATGGTAAAAAAAGCCAAGCCAAAAACTGTCGTTAAAACCAAAGGTACATACCGAACCATGCGCTTTGTGTACCGTTCCATCCCTAATGGTAATATGGTATACATCGGGATCTAAAAATAGCAACATTACTATTTTCAATACCTTTATACCGTCATAAAAACAATGCACCTTATTTTGGAGCTAAAGATAAAATATCTTTTATTTAATACCTAAAAAGGAATATGCATGGGTATCACAGCGTGGAAGAGATTGCGATTTGGTCCCAGTCATTCTGTAGGTGCGCTCGCTCTTTGTCCTCTAGGTTATACACTGTAGGGGAAGTGGGGTTCCTCATGCTCCACCTGGCAACACTGATTATACCCCGCACCCCTTGACGATTGTATTTATTTGTCTATTTGGGCCTGTTTACTCATTAATTATTTATTTATCATAAATTAATTAATCACTCCATCTGTTGACATGACTGCACAACTTGTTGGGGCTTTTTGTTTTATTTTTCACGGTAATACCATATACTGATGTAAGATAGGTCTCTTCTGTTTGTCAAGGGACAATTTGTTTGATGTGTCTTCAAATACTGCACACTTGTGTCTGTACTTGGCTGCCCACAGTGTCTACGATCCTCACCGTTGCCTCTTTCTTTGTGCTTCATCAAAGTTTAAACTGGACTTTTAGAAAACCGCAGTCTGCTTTGAAATACCTTGATGATGAGCCCTTGATGATGCAGCTACTACCTTGTGTATTGTTGTGCTCAGTCTTACCGTAACAAGAATCTTTCTCAACCTCACCCTGGTAGCAGAGTTTGAATGCCAAACTCTCACCTAGTGTTAATTCTCCTACACAGTGGTTTCTGTTTCATTGCATGACTTGGTTTCAGTGTGACATTGATGATCTTTAGCACGGTTTTGGTATAATTGGTGGAGCATACACCTGACTGCAATCCTACAAATTCCCTGACGTTGTAGAGGTGTATCAATAAGAATTGCTGGTTTGAGGGGAAAAGGTGGTTCATTACACCAAATATTAATTTTTCTTTTTGTTTGCTCACTTTATATTTTAGCAGTTTTCAAAAATAGTCATTTTTTTATGAAGGGCATTTTGGCCCCACTCCTACCAAAACTTTTTCACCATACTGTATAATGTAATGTCTTTGTGTTGTACCCTACATATTTGATTGTGTTGTGTTCGATGAACATGGAGAACGTTTCGCTAAATCAAAATCTAAAACTATTTACAGGTGGCCTAATTATATTCCTCATGCCTGAGATGGCGCAGCGGACCGGGCAAGAGGACCCTGAGCGGTACCTCTTTGTGGACCGGGCTGTGGTCTACAACCCAACAACCCAGGCAGACTGGACGGCCAAGAAGCTAGTGTGGGTTCCCTCTGAACGGCATGGGTTTGAGGCAGCCAGCATACGAGAGGAGCGCGGGGAAGAGGTGGTTGTTGAGCTGGCTGAAAATGGCAAGAAGGCAATGGTGAACAAGGATGACATCCAGAAGATGAACCCGCCCAAGTTCAGCAAGGTGGAGGACATGGCGGAGCTCACTTGCTTGAACGAAGCCTCCGTCCTGCACAACCTGAAGGATCGCTACTACTCTGGACTCATCTACGTGAGTGATGTTTGCTTCTGTTTTTACTCTCTAGATGGAAAACCATTTCTGTGAACAAGTTTATTCCTCATTTTTGAAGGTATAGAGTGCAGAGCTGCTACTACTAGTGATGAGTTTAGTAAACCTTTCCTCAATATCAAAGCTAAAATTACTTTACTTCTACATTGCGTGCCACAGTGGATTCTGTTGAATGCAGGTCATTAGTAAGTACACCTTTGTAAAAATGTATTTTTGTGTTTTGAGCCTCGTTTATGTCTCCTGTGGTTGAGATTAGAATTCTTGGTCATTCTTTACATTGAGATTCTAGAAAGTAATGAACAAGCACTAAAAATAAACAAACACTATGAAACAATCAGTACGTTTTTTCACACAGCACCTAAAGATTATGGAGAAACAATAAAATCTAATTAAACTTGATTATAAGAGAAAAAAAGATAATAATAAAATTGAATACAATGGTACCCCAAAAAAATGACAAGATACGAAAAACACCAACAGTTCTGCTCTATTATCTGATTAAGTCTGATGTCTAGCCGCTCCAGTCTCCATTCACATACAATGATAAAAAGTGCTGATACGCTTTAAATCAGTTTTAAATCAAGCGAAAATTATGTATAGATTACTAATAATGTACTATAACAAATGTTAGAGTCAAGGTGTCGTAAAAGAAATAACGTTTATGACGTGTAAAGTGCTGTTCTGTAGCGCAAGTTAAAGAAACCCTGTGACACGTTCTCTCCATCCCTTCTCACGCTTTCAGTACTGTTTACGCATTTGTTTAAAACCATGTTGGAGTTAGTAGTTCGTGAAATATCTCGAGAAAGTTAACTTTCGTATGGCCGTAATGTTTACTGTCACCCGGTCCACCTCCTCTGACACTTCACCACTTAGCCTCATTCTCAAGGTAAGGTTTCACATTTTTGTACATATTACGTGTTTTGTATTTGTTTTATTCTGTTTTATTATCATTTATTACGTAAACAATGTGTAGATGTAAGGATTGAAGAAACGTTACTTGACTTTTCTTCGGTTTTCCTTTTTTTTATCAACTCACAATGTTGTTTGTAAGAGCATTGCACGGATTAGGCGTTTTACTTGTAAAAAAAAATGTTGCACTGGTCAAAGACACCAAATATTTAAATTAAGCATCTAAAACAAAAACACTAAGAGCCATACTGGTAATCCCTCCAAATTTTAAAGTACTAAAAATGTTTGCGTAAACAGATCAAAACATAGCGTTTCGCCTCAAAACATTTGAGTTGACCAACCCTAGTTTTTAAGTCCTGATTTTTTGGTATACTTTAATAAAGGTTAATTAACTTGAATTCAAAAAGGCAACCAATGAAACGCGGCAACACATTGTACAGTGCAATTACTAAAAAAAAATCCAAAGCTGTGATAACCTGGGTGCATTACTTTGCCCTCCCCTAGTTTCCCATCACTTACAGTGTGTTCAGGTCATCATCTGTGATGGAAAACATTCTGATAGATGGGACCAGAAACAAACTTGTTTAAAGCTTTTAGCTGACAGCCAGATTACATAAAAAACTTTTTTACTTTAACTTTATGTAACTGATAATTGTGTTCGCATTACACCCTCCCCAACATGTCCTCAGTTCGTTTAGTGCCTACATGATCAGTACAGGCCACGCAGATTTAACCAAAGCATGTACTGTGTGTTCACCGGTTCCTGTGTGTGGAGGGAGAGCAGACCTTGTGCTCCTGTGTGTGTGGTAAGTGCCCTCGTATCTGCTGTGTGGGCAGTGACGTGGAGCTGCAGCGTTCCACTTTCTCCATCTTCCCACGCCCCGCTGCTGTTCAGTAATGTGTTGGATGCTGGTTGCAGACAGGTTCTATATTTTACAGTGCATGCATTTAGATGAAATATTGTGATTGAATAGATGTGTGCTATTTTATAAAGGTTTTTTTATAACATATAAAGGTAATAATATCTCTACAAATTATAATGGATGGAACCTCGAGTGCTTCCTAAAATAGAGGAGAAAGAAACAGAAAGAAATTTCTTTGGCTTTGTCTAATATTAGTTGTAATTTTTTGTTATTGACTCTAAAATAAATTAAAAGTGCTTTACAATATTGTTCAGATTTAAAAAAAAAAAAAAAAACTAGTGCTTTTGTGTGCAGCTTCAAAGAATTCCTTTAAAGAATTGTCAGGGTTTCTGCGGAATAATAAAAAGTAAAAATAAAAAAAATGTAGACCTTAAAAAGCTTTAAATTCACTGTTCTGGTCACATAAGACCTTATTTTTTGGTGTCCCTGTACAGCTCAATTGAATTCTGGTTTAGTTGTTTCACTAGTCCAAATATAATTTGCTGTGTCACAGGTACAAATGAGACCAGCATGGAACAGCCAGCAGCACTATGCTACTGGTGCTATTCTGGGATTGAAGTGCTGGTTTAGAGATACTTGACTTGAAAAAGTACTTTTCAATTGATGTATTTCTGTATGTATTTTTGAAGTTAGTCTTAATTTGCTAAGGAACCTCTAAAACACGAAATATTCTTACTGGTGCGATGCTTTCTGCTTTTAAAGAGACTGTGTTCTTTGTCCTCATACAAGTGGTGCACAGGTGGCATTTCCACGCAAGGATTTACTGAATGTAGCGACCCTTTTTGAGGCTCGTGATCACCACCTCTAGGGTTGGCATGCTCTTGATGGTGTTTTATTGGATTTTAATGGGGGACGAGACCATGTTTGTGAGGTAGAGTTGCACAATAAATCCATGTTTTTAACTAATTGAAGTTTCTGGTTTTAGGCGATGTTGAAAAATGAAAATTGATTTCTTAATTTCTCTTTGATAAGACTGCAGCAAATCTTCCTCTGAAAGGGTCGGCAGCCTCTTTACAGGAGTTTCCAACATTGTTGATGAGAAACGAAAACAGACTGACTGCTGCTAATGCAGAAAAGTTGCTTATCATGTAAAAAAAAAAAAAAAAAACGTTTCCCTCACATTCGAGTAATAGAAATAGACTCATTGTAGAGTTGCTGAAACAATTGCACTGCTACAGTTTTATTTTTAAACAGTTCTTAAAATGAGGAGAAATTGCATCTGAACACTAAAATGGTACTACTATTATGCCTCTGTTTTGAGAATTGTTTAAATATGTTTTCAAAGTAAATTAGCATTTTAAGGTGAATCCTGCTGCTATTTTACTGCAAAATAAAAAAATGTAGAACAATTTTTATGTTTAATATCAAAATCAAGTGATTTATATTCATAAATTAATTAAAAAAAGTAAAGACGTGACACACCGTCTGCTGGAGCGAGAGTTTGGTCAAATGCAATACTCTTTAATCCCATTTGAACACAAATTCAGACTTCTAAATAAATTAATATTCCATTAAATCAACATATTTCATACCATAATCACTAAAAATACTCGTCTGCATCGCTCTTCTAGAGTAACATCCCAGTTACTGAGCTGCATGAGATTATTTTTTTCTTTGATCATACGAGCAGCCACGCCTATCTGAAAAAAGCAGATGTTTACAAGGAGTGTTCAGTGCAGTGAACCACTTTTGTTTCTTGCTTCCATCAGTCTTTTTGATTTCTCATATTTGAATAGCTGGGTGTCTCTCTGAGGTCACAAGTGGATTAATGAGTGAAAGGCTGGATTGAAATATTGCAGACACCGCAGAAAACCTACTTACAGATGTGTGGCCAAGAAATACATTTGCAAGGAAGGAAGGAAGGAAGGAAGAAAGTCATTTATTTTGTTTAAAGATGTGACACTCGAAGCTTTTATTTGTTTCAATTTGTGTCATCGTTGTTTAAAGATGCACAAAACCAAACTTTATAATTCAGCTCTGTAGGCTCCCTGTCTAAAGCAGAAGACCATCGACACCCTCCATAAGGAGCAAAAATTCTTAAAAGAGCATTCATTAACAGATTTATATCTCTAGCTGTATTGTTCCCATCTGTGTACTGATCTGTTCCTAGCGCTCCTGTGTCTGGAGGTAGAGCGAGAGGCACAAGATTCAAGCTGATTAAAGTCAAGTGGGATGTTTCCACAGTCAGTAACCTAGTTTCCATTAAGAGTCAAATTAAGTTACGCGCCAAACTGGATTAATTATTTGCAAATAAATCGTCCATCAAGTCCAAAAGAACAAAATTGTCACTTCCTGACGAACTGGCACCAAATATCAAAGAAAAATGTAAGTTGCTGCATTAGGACAAGCCCTTTTTTGTATATTATAACTTGCTTGCGCCATAAAACACGTGGATGAATACACTTTGTGTGATCTTGCTTTTGGAGACAGGAGACTGGGAATCCAGCCGGTCAAGACCGTTCTGGGAGTGATAATCCACAACCCCTTTGATCACAGACTAGAGATATTTCACAATGACCAAAAAAAAACATTTAAGATGTTGTGCCGTGAAAGCGTTAGTTAATTAATGGCGCCCCTTCAACCCCCAGTTCTGACCGTAATTAGTGCAAAAAGAGTCCAACAAAGGGATTTTTTTTTTATATTGTTGAATGAAATATTCTACTTGTTTTATCTTTTAAGCCTTTAATCCATAATTATTAAAAAAATGCAACAAATAAAAGCTTGAAATATTTAACTTGTATGTAATGAACTAATGTAACATGCCAATTTAACTTTTTGAAACAATTTATTTAAATAGAGAGACACATGGCTGTGCATGCGCAGGTGACAAAGCAGCAATAATATCAGCTTCATAGTTTATCTTTGAAATTCTAAATCGATATCATAATCAAAATTCAATTGATTACAAAGACTTTGCTCATAGGTATAGTTTTCAATAAAACTGAAGAAGTGTGTCTGAAAGCATGTCAGTCTCTTTGGTGTCTATCTTCATATAAATGCTATGCTATACTAAAAGTAACATTCTAATTAATTATTAAAGTAATTGTGTATTGTAAACATTTTCCAAACAGTGAGGTAAATGAACACCAGTAGCATCACTAGCGCTGAGTTAACGAATGTTCTTTACCACAACTCCTAACAGCTATTAGAGACAGGGAGACAGCAATGACATGGTGATGAGCTGTGCTCTGATATCTTGAAAATGGATCTCTGTGCTTGTACAACTCCTGGCTGAGATGAGAATTTTAAAAGTAATCGTTAATATATATATATATATATATATATATATATATATAATTTTTTTTTTTTTTTCCCCTCCTGTTGTCTACATTCTGCTCATGATACACAGCAAGATATTCTATCCAAGCTATGAATCACAATATCAGATAGAAAAAGAAACCGATTAAATGGAAGCTTGATAAATTGTAATATTACCGACTACAAAATTAAAAGAAAAAACGTGTTAAGGTCATGAAGCTAAGAACGCCAGGATCTAGTTTGAAATATATTAGTCTACTATTTTTGTGCATTCAGGTCATGAAACATTGGAAGCTGTGTCTTTTTCTCTAAGTTAGAGAACTACTAACTTCAACAGAAACACCCGGTACTACCATCCTGTATGTATGTTTAGAAACCATTGTATAGACTGTCACTAAATTAAATTGTTAATGCTTTTCTCTTTTTTTGTTTGTTTTGATCAGACATATTCTGGACTCTTCTGTGTGGTCATAAACCCCTACAAAAACCTGCCCATTTACTCTGAGAACATCATTGAGATGTACAGGGGCAAGAAGAGGCATGAGATGCCCCCTCATATCTATGCCATTTCCGAATCAGCCTACAGATGCATGCTGCAAGGTGAGGCCACAAATTACCTGTGTTCTGGTTAAGGATTTCAGAACTTTTCTTCTTGTTGGATGCTAAAAGCTGTTGATGGTAAAGTAGTGGTACCGTTTCAGTGGCACTGGAATGCTATTTACCTGAATTATTTTGGGGGAATGTATAAAGCTTGAGCTTTTGAAGACTGCTAGTTGCAGTTTACTGGGTCCAAAAGATGTGAAAATGATCAGGAAAATTATTTCTTGATTTCGAGAACTCACTTTATTACTTTCTCCACCTGTCACCAAATGCTGGTCAAATGTAAAACAGAGCATTACAACATTTAATCCAAAAATTAATGATTGCTTCAAGAGAGTGGGATACTTATTTAGGATAAATAATTGTATTTACACAAAGCCTATATTGAGTTATTATGGCTGTTTATAATGAATTAAATCAGTTATCACGACCCCTCCACTGTAATAATCGTATTGCTGCGTTGTTTCCATCTCTTTTGCTGATTCATATCAGCCATCGGGTTCCCAACTCTCTGCTTGCACATAAAAATATTTTTGATCTTACTGTTGGCAGAGCAGTTGTCCCAGTGAAAAAGAATCAGCCAAACTCCTTTATAAATAAAATCTCCTCGACTCTTTGTCTAAATCTTCCAGATGAAAGTGCTTGTTGGAAAAAGGGTGTATTTTGCAGAAGTGAAGCAGATCATGGCTAACCATTTATTTCTTGCTTTAGGATCTACTGACGGCAAACAGAAGTTTTCTGTGTATTAGATCCAGATTAATTAGTGCACTTTTTTAAACATTGGAAGGTTTACTGTGGTAAACCGTGGTCTTCCTCATAAATAAACTGGAAATCATCGACCAGACATTCTCATGCCATGAGAGCCATCTTTTACACCTAGCCCACTCTTTCTGACCAGCTAGTGAGCTCAACAGCTGACTATTCAGCGATCAATAGGATGTTGACATGTTTTTCTCTCCAATCAGGGTGTCAGGGTATGACTTTTGCCCAGTTTAGCCTGCTTTCTTAACCTCGTCCAAATGGGTACTAAAAGCATACCATTAACGTTGTTGAACAGCACTTCAAAAGCATGGCTCTGCTCAGTGGAAGGTAGAAATGTGGCAATTACTAAAGCTTTGATTGAATAAAAGGCAACTGATGCACAACTCTTCCTCGCATGGCTGTGTTTCTGGGTTTTTGCTGGATCTTTGTCTGATTGATGAAATCCCCTCTTTCCATCTTTATGTAAAATTCCATTTCCCTGGAATGCTCTGCCAACCTTTAATTTTATTGGCTGTACTTTGCGTTTCATGTGATCTGGATACAAATCTCTCAATTTCCAACAGAGTCTTTTATTTTATTAGCCTTTTCCGTTCCAAGAGGTAACCTAATTTCACTGCCATATCTGGTGTTCTTTAAAAAGTGCAATGGAAAGAAACGGGTCAGTGTTTAAATTAACTGTATGGTTGTCGGTGTACTAAATTTAGATTTTGAAGCTTATGCATTTAGCATCATGCCCTTATGCCAATGAAAAGTGGTTTTATCAACTACAGCAGAGACTTCCAAATGTTCCATATAATCCCCCATTTGTTGACATGTTTTTCAGACTTCCTGCAAAGGTTTTTATTTAACTTGTTTCTTGTTTTAACTCAGTGAAGTGTATAGTTCATAGCTTGTTGTGGAAGGGAATTAAAGATACACTCCACTTTTCTGGAATTTGACTCATTCTCCAACTCTTGACTCATTAATTTTAGTTTTTATTTTATCTAATCAGTACTATAATGATGGGATAAACATTGATTTAAAACAAATATGTGCAGGGATTGGAGCTCTTGTACAGTCAATTATTGGAACATGTTCATTTAATAAACTCCGCTGCATCTTGAGCCTAAGAAGTAATATGTTACAGTCTGCTTCTCTCCTTTGTTATTATTTTCTAATTCTCCCCTTCTCCGGCATCACGTGACAGCTCTCTCTATTCTCTAAGCTATCCTCCTTCACGTCAGGTTCCTCATTTGTTATTATTATCTACCCCAGTGTTCCTTATTTGTGAGTATACTGTTAGAGCGTGTGCTCTTCACAGGATCTTTGTCGAGCTAAGCCCTCCCAGTTACGCACATTTGTACAAGTTTCCGGTTCTAGTTTTAGTTTTTTATTGTATTTTCACAGTTCAGAAACTAATTTTTTCATAGTAAAATCTCTGGCTAAATAAGAGTAGTGTGTATTGAATGCAAGTTTGCTAGAATTTTTTTTCTTGGAGCAGGAGTTTTTTTTTTTTTTTTTTGTAGTTAATTATATCCAGATTAGAGAAATATTTTACATGTCATTGTCTGATTGCACTTCACTGGTCCTAAAAACAGTGAATAGTAGATTTTACCGTTCAGTGTGTTAACGATTTTACACTCTCAAAAGAATAATGAAGACTGAACCAAGTTTGAGAAGATTACACAGAAATGTGGCTTTATTTTAACCTAAACAATGAAAACTAGCTTAATGGTAGACGAGAACAATGGAGTGATCGGAGGGGGGAGTATGAAGAAGGAAGATAAAGAGGGAGCAGTCTGGAAACAGTTGACCGAAACTTGTGCTGGTGTGCTCCTTTAACACTTCTTTGCCACACCCCACACGCCACATTAAAATCAATACGAAATCATGATGTAATGGAAAAATAATGGGTGTTGCGTATGTATACGAACTAGAGCAAGAAATCAGTTTTTTTTTATCTGTTAAAGACAGCGTGAGCTAACTCAAAGTTAACTTTATTTCAAAGTTACAGAAATTGCGTTTTTCTTATGTTGATTTTGCAGAATAGAGCTTGCTTCAGTGTTCAAATGATATCGATACTCTTTAGTAGGGGTGTAACGGTTCACGGTATGTATTGAACCGTTTCGGTACGGCCTGTTCGGTTCGGGACACTTGCGTACCGTTTCGGTATTCTGTATTTTTATTACATTATATAAATGTATTATTAGCGCGATATTAAGCGCAGCGGAACAATGTTCCTAGGCGAGTTTCCGCACGGACGCTATTGACTGACGAGCGCGAGTAGGAAAATGGAATCATATCAAAAGCGAAAGAGAAGCCAGAGCTTGAAGACCCTCTCACTTCACTGCGGTCTCGTGTTTGAGAACACTTTGGCTTCTCTGTTAAAATACATAACGGGGATAGACGAGTGGATAAATGTAAAGTTGTATGGCGACATTGTTCCACGGAGATAGTTTCCGCACTGACGCTATTGAGTGACGAGCACGAGCGAGAGAAGGAAAATTACATGGCAAAAGCGAAAGGGAAGCCAGAGCTTGAAGACCCGCTCACCTCACTACGGTCTCGTGTTTGAGAACACTTTGGCTTCTCTGTTAAAAGACATAACAGGGATAGACGAGTGGATAAATTTAAAGTTGTATGCCGACATTGTTCCACGGAGATCGGGCAGGCAACACACCTAACATTTTCTACTGCTGGAGATATTGTCACTGCAACCAGATCTGTGCTCTCTTCAGAAAATGTGGATAGGTAATCTATCATAACTAGTTGCAGTATTTCATTTTTTATTTAAAAAAAAAATAATGTGTTTTTCTTTATAAAGAGTGCAATTTATTTAAAATATCACCCAAATGTGTCACTTTTATTTATTTTATGCAAGAAATCTACTGTGTATTGGCAGCTTTTCAAAATAAAGATATGTAAGTTCTTATTGTTTTGTACCGAACCGAATGAACCGAACCGAACTCTCCAAGACACTGTACCGAACCGAATACGATTTTAGCATACCGTTACACCCCTATTCTTTAGATAACTATGGCAAATGTAATGTAAAATAGTTTACACTGCTGACACACACGCTGCAAACATCTCCTGTATGAAATCAGGGAGAATGATATTAGTTTGACTTCTCACTGCTAAAATTTTCTCTTCTGAAGCTGACTCACAGAAGGACAGGCCAGTTGTCTTCATCAGTCAGAGGCCATGGAACAAGAGCCTGGAGAAGCTGACCTGCATCATGGGATACAATGCTAGCTTTGTTTGATAATGTTGGGGGGCAGAACAGAGTATGACGTGTTGGTTAAAGTGTGTCCGCAACACATGGGGCCTAGTGTTGGTCTCTGGAGGAAACACCTACAATAATGAAGCTTGTGTTTACAACATAAAATCTGCAGCAATAACTGTAATTGAACCAAGCCATTGGCTTTTCCTTTTGACACTTTGGGTGTAACGGCACGCTAAAATCGTATTCGGTTCGGTACAGTGTCTTGGAGAGTTCGGTTCGGTTCATTCGGTTCGGTACAAAATAATAAGAACTTACATATTCTTTATTTTGAAAAGCTGCCAATACACAGTAGAATTCTTGCATAAAATAAATAAAAGTGACACATTTGGGTGATATTTTAAATAAATTGCACTCTTTATAAAGAAAAACACATTTTTTAAATAAAATGAAATACTGCAACTAGTTAGGATAGATAGGATAGATTACCTATCCACATTTTCTGAAGAGAGCACAGATCTGGTTATAATACCTCCAGCAGTAGAAAATGTTAGATGTGTTGCCTGCACGATCTCCGTGGAACAATGTCGGCATACAACTTTACATTTATCCACTCGCCTATCCCCGTTATGTATTTTAACAGAGAAGCCAAAGTGTTCCCAAACACGAGACCGCAGTGAGGTGAGCGGGTCTTCAAGCTCTGGCTTCCCTTTCGCTTTTGCCATGTAATTTTCCTTCTCGCGCTCGTGACTCAATAGCGGCCGTGTGGAAACTATCTCCGTGGAACAATGTCGGCATACAACTTTAAATTTATCCACTCGTCTATCCCCGTTATGTCTTTTAACAGAGAAGTGAAAGTGTTCTCAAACAGGAGACCGTAGTGAGGTGGGAGGGTCTTCAAGCTCTGGCTTCTCTTTCGCTTTTGATATGATTCAATTTTCCTACTCGCGCTCGTCAGTCAATAACGTCCGTGCGGAAACTCGCCTAGGAACATTGTTCCGCTGCGCTTAATATCGCATATAATACATTTATATTATTTAATAAAAATACCGAATACCGAAACGGTACGCAAGTGTCCCGAACCGAACAGG
>SRMA01027315.1:201138-280089 GCA_007224835.1 Danionella cerebrum
TGGCAAATGTAATGTAAAATAGTTTACACTGCTGACACACACGCTGCAAACATCTCCTGTATGAAATCAGGGAGAATGATATTAGTTTGACTTCTCACTGCTAAAATGTTCTCTTCTGAAGCTGACTCACAGAAGGACAGGCCAGTTGTCTTCATCAGTCAGAGGCCATGGAACAAGAGCCTGGAGAAGCTGACCTGCATCATGGGATACAATGCTAGCTTTGTTTGATAATGTTGGGGGGCAGAACAGAGTATGACGTGTTGGTTAAAGTGTGTCCGCAACACATGGGGCCTAGTGTTGGTCTCTGGAGGAAACACCTACAATAATGATGCTTGTGTTTACAACATAAGATCTGCAGCAATAACTGTAATTGAACCAAGCCATTTGCTTTTCCTTTTGATATATATATATATATATATGGTCAAACGAATTCATGAATTTCCCAGTTCATAATCCTTTTAAACAAAGAACATTGTTATGTTGGAGGAGATTAATTTCTGTAATAATGCTGTGCAGTATCGAATTTGTAATATTTAAAGATAGAATTCATAAAGTCTAGACCAGACTTGTGCAACCACACATCCATGCACATCTGTCTATGATTTATTCCAGTTGTAGTCCCCCATTTGGCAGCTGACCAGTCTCGGTTACTAAAGGCTAATTATAACAATGTTAAGAACTCTGGAAGTGCGGATCTTCACTTCAGCAATAACATTTCGGGAAAAGGGCCAGTCAGTTCAGCCATGGGAGTATAGGAATGTCAGTAGCACCCTTCTTTCCTCTAAACATATGGAAGCAATGAAATCTAAACATGGTCGCTGACTGGAAAGTTATGTCTGAAGCATATCATTAAAGCCTTCAAAAGCACAATCTCATAGCCACATTTACCCGAGCGGAGGCTTGGTTTAACTGCTATTTTGTTGTGCCCCGCAACTCACCAAGGCATGAGATGGATTGGTTTGTGCCCAAAACATTTTTCCTGAGACTCATCTTAGATTTGCAAGAATGTGGAATGGGTCTTTAAACTCAAACCAGGTTTTAGTAAAATCTCGTCTTTCACGAGGCAACTGGAACATAATCTTGATTTGATTGTTGTGACTAGAGACTCAGTTTCAAAGGCATTCCAAAGGGGCTTTCTTTACCTGTGTGTACATAAGCTGTGTTTTCTACAGTTCTCTTTAAACTTCAAAATACAGGAAGCATCCTGCAATACAATGCCACTTTAGCAGAAACTGCAGGAGAGATTCTCTTAATTTATTGTTTTGTCAGGCCTGTATCCAATGTTTTAGTTATTTTCTGTGAATGCTCTTCGTGTAATCAAGATATAACTCCTGTATGTATGATCAATTGTTTCACGTTCGAAAAAGCAGATGTCAGCGACCGAAACGACATCCGCGAGCAAACTTCTAATCAATGAACTGCTCCTTTGTGTACATCCAATCAGTGAGTGCTAAAGTTGGAGAAGGGTGGGACTGAAAAGGAAACAGTGTTCACTTTTTTGCTAGCTTTGCAGAAGAATACGACAGAGATTGAAAAAGAGCGGTAAACAAAAATGTCTCCGTGTACCAGCAGTGTTTTATCAGATGTTGTTATGCAAAAGAAAAACATATGAAACAAGAGCGTTCACCTGCTCCATCTTCAGATAGCTGTTCCTGGTTTCAGGACCCCTAGGTGCCCGTAACTTTTGCCTGCGCTAAATCCCTCTCTTGCTGCGCTAATCTGCTTGCTGCCGAAGAAGGTCATGTTCAGCTTGCCACGATTGTTGATTTTATTGTTTTAATTTGAAGTACATTTTTTTTAGATTTGTCTTGATTTTTGATTTAGCAAAATAAAGTGAATTCTATGAACACTTAGTATAAATATCAGAAGCTATCAGAACCAAACCAAACTGAAAACCATGGCAATAACATAAATAAGACGGAATAATTGCACAAAACTGCAGTCACCCGTCCACATTGGAAACAGTTTAGACAAGTTCGTTCCAAAAGTTGTCACCAAACACACAGAACAAAATATATTATATTTGAAAAGTTTACACTACTATGTCATAAAGGGGCTACCCCACCCCCTTCAAGACTGACAAAATAAAAAAAAAAGAATTGCACTAATATTTTATAGTGCATACCTCTTTTAAAAACTGAGGTTTTTTTCTTCAAGACAAAAACATAATCACATTCACAGCTTGTCAATATTTGAGGTGAATATTTTCCCCCACATCAACCACAGCTCTCTTCTACAGGAAGGGTAAATTCAGTAAAATAATTTCTATCTTTTCTATCGTTATAGTTTCCACTATACACTACTGCATCCCTATATAGCTCAGATAGTCATTTCTATTTTAATTGCGTTTGAGAGAGAGGAACATTATGTTTGTGTTGCATATAAATCTTATTTTATTTTAAGAAGAATAGCCCCAGCGTATAGACATTTACATCTACTATTATAAGGGATATTAGACATTTAAAATCATTTATTTATGTAAAAAAACAAAGTCACAAGACTTTCCATCTTTCGCCTAGGTGCAAATTAATTTGAATATTGCCAGTGTCGTATGCTGAAAACAACAGGATTTTCTACAATTTCAAACTTTACTGTTGGTGTGATGTTTCTGGGATGATCTCCTAATTAAAGTCTGACCTGACGGTGCTTTACAGGTTTGTCTATTGTTCAGAGACAACTTTTAAACAGCTTAAACATAACATGGGATGAGGACCTAAGAACCAACTTAGAGAACAACTGTAATCCCAATATCACAACGCTCTGTCTAAGAATGAAGCCGTATTCCCCAGTAGCTCCTGATTAGACTGAGTCTGGCTTTTACCACAGGCTAGATGGTGAGTCACATATCTCTGTGTGTCACTGATCATCCCCACAAACAGCTTCACTCTAAATTCCTGTGTATTGCACTGGATCAGATGGGCTGTTTGTTTTGTTGTGGCTGCTTATCATTGCCCTCTTGTTGCCTGGTGCCCATGAGCTGCAGTGCATGTCAATGAGTCACCCAGATCAGGTTATTTTTACCTCTGTGCTTGCTTGCTGCTTACAATATGTAAATGTGTCCGTAAAACAAGGTATGACTTTGTCGGATGGTTATTATGTGGCAGTTCTGGTGTTCTTTCAAAGGGAGAAATGCTAGTTTGCACAATGTTTTTAAGGGTCAATGAGCCTCATTTTCAACTGAAGGGGCCAAATTTTGAAAAATCAACTTTTTTGTGATTTTGACCACACTGTTGTTTAGCTAATATTTATTAGTTTATTATTATTTTTTTTTGTAAACTGAAATTTCCTTTCACTGGGAGCTCAAGTTCCTTTAACCAAACTAACCCAAATGAACTTGGTTAGGCGGTTCCCTGACCATCTCCATGTAGAGCTAGGAAGGGTTGTGATTTCTGTATTTGGTTAATCACAGGAACACTTTCATTTGCCAGAAATGGATGGATTTTGTTTATGCCAACCAGCAAGTAAAAAAAATAAACACTTGAGAACACGACGGTCATGGATAAAAACTGTCACATTTTTTTAATCTAAATATAAAATTTTCCATCCTTTAGACAGTATCTCAGGATTTAAAATAACACACTCAATACAAGGACATCCCTACTCTCAGTATGCTTTAAGCTTTATCAGATTTGTGTGTGTTTAACATCATAAATAAATACACAGCAAAAAAGTGTCACCACCCTGTAGCCAGGTCGCCTTCAGCTTAGACTATGGCATACATTCGCTGTGGCATTGGCAGAGACTATTTAGTGGCTAGATGGTAAAATAGATCAATTGGTTGTAAATGTTTAGCGGTCAATTTGCCCATCTCTTAAAACCAGGCCATTTACCAGACAGATAACTGTACCTTTTCATCTATATTATTTGATAAAGGTGAGCATTGTGGCTAGGAGTGTTCTGTTGATACACACTTGGTAGAATAGTTCTCAACTTTCTGCTGCCCTCTTTTCAGCTTTCTGATTCTGCTCTCTTATTGGCTGCAGATACTTGGCATCCAAATAGCTGCCGGCGAGCCAATGACTTGTCAGATCACGTCTTAGAGGGGCTGTGCAATATGGACCAAATTATCAGAATTTTTTTGTAATAAATATTGCGACTGAGATGTTACTTACATTACATACATGCAAACATACAAATTTATTCAGTGCACCAGAAGTGCATAAAAAACATTTCACATTGAAATAACAAAGCTGTAGTAAAATTGATTTTAAAGCAGACAACATATAATAAATTAAGATTAGCAAACGTCATCTTTTGTTAGTAGGATACTGTACACAGTCGTACTAACTGCTTGATGAACAAAACTATTATAAATTGTCTTAAAAATAGACATGAAAAAAATTAACAGCTAAAATTGCAGCCTTATACGATTAAGAAATTGTTTTTTTCCCCCCTGTGATTAACTGCACAGCACTGGTTCACACAGTATGATTCAAACATTTGTCTACGCTTTTTTTTCTAAACCTGACTGTGACTCGAAATTGGGGCTATAATTGTGGAGTCTGATCTCTGCCTAAGCCCCAAATAAAGTTTAGGAAAAGGTTCTAAACCCATAGGTGGGAAAAGCTCTAAGGCCTCCTGAAACAGCTGGCGATAGTGAAAAACAGTTGGGTATGTATAGGGGTTGAGTAAATTGTATTTGGTTTGATGAAAAAGTTTTACATATTTTAGTGTTTTTCCTCACTTAAAAATGCTGAACCCGTTTCCACTTTAGCAGTGACATGTTTGGTTTGTTTGGACCACCTTTTGATTTGGAAAGTGAAATAGTTTCAAAATTCCTTAGTTTTTCAGGTGAATTCCTGTTCAGTTCATACAAAAAACACAGTAGAGATCTTTTTCAGTGCGTTGTAATGTTCTCAAAATGTCAAAGCTGTTGTAAAACAAGGACTTCAGATCTTTTGTATCTAGCAGCTCGCTCTTTTACCGGCTGATGCGGATCATAAATTCTACTGAATCCTTATGCATCCCATGCTCCTGACGTGAACGTGGCTGCCGTGTAGAAACGCTTGCTTTCTGGCCACTAGCCTCTCTGGTAGCAATGTGGTCTGGTATGTGAGGAATGTGTCCTGTTGTAGGTTAATCCAGTGGGAGGGCTGGTGTTGAGAGGGCCAGCTGAGGGGGGCAGAGAAAGAATTTGGAGTTGAAGCTGATAGTGGTCAGACTGGAGGTCTGGGCAGAACAAACCCCAGACTATCTGCTTGATGTTACCCAGGGGCCTCAGCTGGTTTGACACATCCCTGAATGATCACATTGATTGGATCGCTTCTAGCCTTTCTTTCAAAGCAGATCCTCACAACCTAAAATGTTGAAAAATAGTCGGGAAGAAGAAGGCGTCCATTGTAGAGTTGCAGGATTCTGGATAAAATGTGAACCCTGACTCTTTATTAGGTTATCAAATAAAACATGCATGTTGCTTTTAACTAAAACAAATGTATGGAGACATAGTCAAGTGGAAAAATCACCATCATATAAAAGTATAATGTTAGAGAAAAGGGATAGAAACACTATTCTATAGCAACATTTTGTGGCTTCTCTGGAGAACGAAGGCAAGAGACATTGTTTCAGAAGGGGAACTGGTTGGGGGAATGCAGAGGATTTTCCGGCCAAGTGATACTCTTTTTGGATACTTCAGGATAATGGATTAACTTCACTCTCAGCGTTGATTAAGAACAGGGAGAGGTGTATTCATATGGCTGCTTCTACTTCAACCTGTAAAGCACCTTTACATACATCTGTCTTTGAAGACATGATTGATTTGTATAAATGCTGGCTTATGATTATGTGAGTGTCGAAGGAAGATCACCTTTTAGCGATTAATTGTTCAGTGCATCAGCTTGAGTGTGCTTTACAGTGATGGACCTGTGCTTTATGTTCTCCTTCTTATGGGTTCCAGAATGGTTTTTCCTTAAAACTCTTGTCTATGCAGAACAAGATGAAGCACTTGTCTTTCAACATTTGTTGTCGAAAAATAGACCACATCCACAATCCAAAGTACTCCCATTTTTTTGGGCAGATGAGACCTGAAACAGGTAGGTCTCGTGGACCTTTACATATTTTAATGAGCACCCTTTAATGAGAAACAATGTCAAAATCAAGCTTTTCAAAAACTGAATTCTTGGTGCTTTTAAAAGCGGTTTAGAAAGGGATGGTGTGGCAATTTTATTTGCAGCTTTGTCTTTTGCTATTAATAAAATAGGAAGAAAATGTTATTTGAGAGTTTACTGATGCAGTTGATGTTATGCTTCTAAAAATTGGAATGAGGAAATCAAAAAGATAAATGACATACTTTTATAAGATCAAATCACGAGGGGAATGTGGTGAATTAGGAAACAGATTCCATTTGTTACAAGCTAAGTTAGTTATTCCTGCTCTTCACTTTTATTTCAAGTGTACTTGAATCAATACTCTTTTGGCCGCAAACACATTATTTAACTGGGTCGATACATTGCTATTTATTTTTTTTCTCCCATCATTTTTTGATAATTTTCATCGGTGATCGTGAGCCGTAAAGTGATGTGAATCATTTTCCTCCTAAATTTCAGTCTGCAGTCGTCAATGACAGCAGCTGATGCTTTTTTTTGTTAATGATTTCGTCGTAGAGATTACAGATGTGCATTATGCCGGGTGACATGTTTTTCTAGTAGTCCTTTGTGGCATAACTTAATGTATAAAATTGGGTACGTAATGTGAACATTTAGGTGTGATTACTGACAAATACAGCAGATTATTATTACTACTTGTTCTGGTCTCTTGATCCGCCGTTTATTACTTGGATATCCTGAATTCTAGCTTGAGGCTTTGACAAAGGAAGCAGTTAAAAGACGTCAAGGGCCCTCTCTTCACTTGATGATATCCTCTTCTCGGCTGCAGCTGTGCTGATAGGAGAGGCCATTCTTCACAATCCTTGGCTGCCATATCTCGTCTTTGTATCCAAGACTGATGGTGGCTTGAACCTTCACAGTCTGATCTGTGCTAGACAAAAAGGAAGCATTTCTGAGAGGCCTCCGCCCTGGGAACTGCTTCCAGTTCTTGTAACTTAAGCCCTGAACTTTCTATATAAAACATTGTCTTCAAACATGACATTGTTCGGGTGTAGATGAAATCAATCCTCTTTCCTGTTCCCTTTCATTAATGTGAGGAGAGTGCTTTATTTCATTTTTGAATGTAATGAACTAAACTTGTTTTTATGATGTATGGCATAAACTTGGTCATCCATGATCTGTGATGCTCTGAAACACGAGAGGATTCTTGGACAAGGGCTGGCATGTTGGATTTCCAGTTTACAAACTTCGCCCAGGTGGAGGAAACCCCACACTGAGCATCTGTCCGGCTGTAGATCCTCTTCGTTACTGATGGCCCTGACCTCTTGCTGCCTGGACAGGAAAGCACTCAGCACTATTTTATCTTCAGGCATCCTCTGTTCCCATTGGTGGACTTGGAAATATGCCTGTGTCTTGTTAACAGACTCCACGTACCATTCTCAGCCATGTCTCTTAGAACAAATTCCATTAGTTTTGGCTTTCTAACAGACCCAAATTCCTTTAAACAGTTTGTTTCCTCTGCTTGAAAGTCCTCTGAGTGTTTTAAATTATACAAAACAATCATCATTCTGACTGCTTTAGTGCAGCTGAGGTCAGACTGCAACATTTCACTTAGCTGGTGTTCGATTAGTATAAAGCTCTTTGTGCTTTTCACAGTAAAAAAAGTGTAAAAGGCTCAATGTGCTGTAATTTTCTTGCTTGTTTTTTCAACATTATCCATTTCTCCTTGGGCAACATGATTATTCACAGAACATGTAAACTTAATTGGCACAATCTGCTAATCATTAGAATGTCAGGGGTTGTTTAAATATTTAGTATCTTTCAGCAAAGATCTACAAAACTCCAGAATGGTAAAAAAAGAGAATAGAATGTTGTACTATTTTAAGTAGGAATGCACAAAAAACCGATAACCATAAATGATAACTTCATGGTTCTTGTAACCAATAAGTTAATAGTGCTAGGGTTGGGAGATGTCAAGCAAGTTCTGCTGCAGCGTCTTGGTCTACTAAAGGCTGTGGCACTGGTGTCTTCTTCCGAGAGAAGAACTTTGTTATGGAACAAACCGAAGGTTCATTTATTCCGTAATGGACCCTTGCAGCCATAGAGCTTCTACCTTCCTTCAGCATGTCCAGAAGTTTGATGTTTTCTGCGATAGTTAGCATTTCTTCTACATTTTGGGCATGTTTGGAGCTGCCTTTGTCGGTGCAGAACGCTTCGTCTACATTTTAATGCCAAAAATTTGCAAACATAAATTTGGTGGCTGTACAGAGACGAGGCACGAAATAAGCAAACTTTTTCCAGCCGCTTGAGACATTATTCTAAATGTCTGAGAGCTTGTTCTCAATAAGATGATATTGCATGTTTCTAGAGGTTATAGTTCCTTGTTTATCTACTTTTGCAACTCACACACGCACACACTCACACACATACACACGCACAAGCATATGAATACAACAAACAACTTCAAACTGCCTACTTACCCAACAAATCTATTGATGGCCTGGCACAAGCATCAAAACAACTTTCTTTCATGACTCGTGTGATTAATATTTAAACCTTTGGCCAATTAGAGAGATGTTCTGAAGGTAGCTGAAAGAGAAGCCATGCTCACTTCTGGAACCTGTGTGAAGGATATACGTCAGATAATGTGTGTATTTATTCAAATTACCGGTACAATATTTTATTAGGTTAAAGCCACTATATCCATGTGTTTGGGCAACCATCATGAACAGAACACAGTAATAAAATACAGTTCATCACTGTTTTAAAATAAACACTGAGGGCAAATCACGTTCTATGACTGTTCTCTATATCTGTATTAATGTCAGGTTACATTTAGCTTTAAATGAATAATCTTTAATTTTGTAAACTTTGAATTCGCCAAGGTTTACATTTGAAAAAAAGTAACATTTCCTTCAGAGTTGTGTGGCTGGTTCAATTGTTTTGGCAGGTTTAACTTATTTACGGCTTTTCTGGTTCCATCAAATTCTTGTGGTTTCAAAGACGGCCTTTACTCCGCATCAATCTGATACTTCAGGCGCAACAGTTGAACAGTGACATGAAGTTATTAATCTGCATCATTAACAACATTCTGGAGCTGGAGATTCAAGATACCACCCAAATGAACCCTTGGAAGAGCTCCCAGTATGGGTGTGCTCAGTCGTCAACCTTCAGCACTCTCTCTTTGTCACACACACCCAATGTTTTCAAGTGAAGCACAAGAGGGCTTCACAGCAGGCAGTTGTATGGTCTAAATATCATGCCTGACTACCTGGAAATGCTGCAAGTAGATTGTTTTGTCAGCAGTTTGGGTGTTTGGGGAGGAGTTGCTGGATTTATGGATGGATACGTTGTATGCTCTACAGTTAGAACTCACATGTGTTTGAATAGAGCCTAAAACAAACATCACTAATTGGCTGCAAGTAATGAAAGGAAATTCCTAGACAGGTAGTCCTATCTCGCTGCTAATATAATGGCTGGTGCATGTATGGGAATGATCTGCCATTGGGGTAGGGGCAACAGTTGTATTGGAGCTGAAAAATTTTTGATCCATGAGGTTGACTTGTCGATTACAGACATCACTAAAAGTGCCATGCCAATCAGAAGCAGGAGAACCCGGTGCCCTGTGCTGCTTGTAGTATAATACAGTGGTACCTTAAGATATGAAATTAATCCCTTCCAGGGTTGCGTTCATATCTTGAACATTTCGAAGCAAGTTTTTCATGTAAAACGCCTAATCCGTGCAATGAAGTTGATTAAAATAAAGAAAACCAGAGAAAATTCAAGTAACTTTTCTTTAATTCTTAAATCTACACATTGTTCATGTAATAAATGATAAAACAAAATAAAACACATGCAAAATACGTAATATGTACACAAATGTGAAACCTTATCTTGCGAGTGTGTGGCGACGTGTCGGAGGAACGGAACGGATGGCAGAAAACATTACAGCACTACATATGAAAGTTAACTTTCTCATGATATTTAACGAACTACATACACCAACACGCAAGCGCAGACGGTACCGAGCGTGTGAGAAGGGAGAGAGCGCATCACAGGGTTTCTTTAACTTGCGCTACAGAACAGCACTTTCCACGTTATAAACGTTATTTTTTATTTTATTACAGTACACTGGTGGTAATCTATACATAATGTTTCTCTTAATTTGTTTAAAAGTGTTTTAAAGCGCATCAGCCCCTCTCAGCACCAGAACCCTGTAAGGGGTCTTCAGACTTAACAAGCGGATAATTGAGCAGAACTGCTGTTTTTTTTCGTATCTTAGAATTTTTGTCGTATCTCGAAGTAAAATATTTCCTGTGAGACCTTTCGTTTCTCGAATATTTCGTAACTCGAAGCATTCGTATCTTGAGGTTTCACTGTATTAGATGGTATTATGGGAGCTGTATTATCACATCTCAAACTTTTAGTGATTAGATAACCTGCTATTACCACAAACTCAATATTTCACACATTTACCCAGAAATGCTAGAACAACTAGCTAGTCTATGTCAAAAAATAGTCAAAATCCACTATTCATTTAAAAATGATGGCCTTCTACCAGGCCCCCCTGGTAGAAGAAGCAGTTAATTCAATCTGATATGCTGCATTCTGTAGATATTAAAGTGGTCGTCTATGGCCACGCAGACATTCCATCTTTACCGCTGAAAGCCTTACTTTATCTGAGCCTTTCATTTCTAGACATTAACATCTGCCGTAGTCTTCGTCAATTACTCACATTCCACTTGGATCACTGTTTAATTAAAGGTGCTTTTATTACCTGCAAATATTCATGGCTTGGCTTACCCAGCTTAGGGTTTCCACCTGGAAAATGAAAAGAATGAGTGGAGATTGGGCCTTTCGACAATATATCATAATATGATTTATTCCAAATCTAGGTCCTGAGACTTCGACTTGCTCTGAAATGGTCATAGAAATGGCTGGTTCAGGATCCTAGAGCTGATATTTTTAAACAAAGCAAATCTATTTAATGTTTTTGAAGTTGAATAATCATGTTTATTTGGGAAATGATTTGATGAGTTTCACAGATGTTTTTGGGCATAAATTCTTAGGCAACAATGCATTTTCCCATGGTGCTCATTTAATTTGTTTAAAAGGAGAACCGTTGTAATAAATGTATTATTAGCTTGACATAATGTACGTGAATAGATTGTTCTGCTCTATCTCTAACTCTATCCTTTATTCACTTTTAGATCTTTGATGTTTATGAGAATTGCTTGGTTGAAAATGCTGACCCTTTCCCTCTGTTTTTTTACAGATCGTGAGGACCAATCAATTCTTTGCACGTGAGTAACCATTATGCCATCCCTCTTTAGCAGTTGCAGGCTAAAGCATTCCATGATGTCACTACTCCAGCGCAAAACACAAATCTGCTTTTTTGGAAGAATAGGTTCACAGCGTGACTGACTCATGTGTATTTCGGTATTAAATATCAGTAGCTGCAGCTGTTGGGTATCCAAAGCATCTCACACCATGAGTCAGACCTACAGCAAATATTTCTGGAGTGTCTGGGAATGATCCATAGAAATGTGAGTTTTAGTAAATGCCTCCTTTCACACTGTAATTAAGTAAATGACATTTCTCAGGTCTTACTGAACCTGTTGGTTATTTGATTAGATATCCTTCCTAATATCAGCACCGCCTGACCTACTGTAGCACATAGCTCTCAGCACACACACACACACACACACACACACTATGTGTTATAGACATGAAGACTCTGGAGCCATATGTTCATATCGCTGGAATGCAGAGTAAAGGAATCTCACACTCAGCAGGTCACATACAAGTAAAGAGCTGCCATTACACAAATGTTAAATACGTGGTCCACATTCTTTTGTCGATCTTCTGCCATTCGCATGTTATTGCTCTATTGTATATTAATGTTTGTACTCCGGATCAGAGGAATAACAGTAACATGGCTGTGTTGGGGAAAAAAACAGACGCCATTTCCCTTAAAGATTAGCCCCTGTATTTCATCTTGGAAGACCATTCCAGATGTGGGGCGGCTTGTATGTGGCATAGACCATAGTTTGGGGACCCCTGTGTCACTGCCCAGTTACAACAATGTGGAATTTCACTAGATACAGCTGTGTCTAATCCCGCCCACAAAATGTCAATTAAAAATAAACAATTCACATCTAAATTATAACAGGGTGTTCTCTAAACTTCTTTAAAGCAATACTATTTTCACAAAACTTCATTTTGATTGATTAAAAAAAAAAAAGTCAGGAGCGAATTCTGAACCGCAGAGGCGATCTTATTCAAGTCTAAGTTTTTTTTTTTTACGTATTGTGACCGCAGCATTATGTGATTAAAACATCTAACGTCTACCTATGAATCCCCCCTAAACAAACAGGGCTTTTCTGTAAAGGCGAGAGTAGAAAAGACCTGCTTTTACAAAGAACAGGTACATTCAAAAGAAAAACATGGTGCCCAATTTATACTTCTGCGTACTTCTTCAGTCTACACGCATGCCTGCCTCTAATACCTCTTCATAAACACTAGCGAGTGGTGTTTCGTTGTCTGACTTCTTTCATTTAGATTGTTGATCTTTGCCCTGATGTTGCTTTTTTCGGTCACCTGAAACGAATTGTCCTCCATCACAAGTAATCTACAGGTGCTAATACGCTAAACCGTAGAGTTCTGTCAGCCATTGCTGCTCCTTAGTCTCACTTTGCCATTTCACACCACATATTTTCTATGTACAATTTATTTCAATGACATTTCAAAAGTAATCTAATAATGATGATGAAATGATACTTTAATTCCGGAATATCTTTTAACTCAATTGAAATTGCAAGGGCTAATTAGACTAAATCTTTCAAAACTGAGGATGTTCATATTTTACTGGCAATACTTTTATTTCTGACCTTGTGTTCTGAAGATTTTGTTTCTTTAACTATTAGCTTTAAAGCAACAGTTCCAGGAAACAAAAACCATGTCAGACTAGGGTTTTGATAGTTGCTATTAGTGTTAAAGCATAAGCCAAATGGGTGGAGACTGGATGGACTTACTGAGCTCTGTTAAATATGTTCTAAGGATGGTTTGATCTCTCTTTTGCAGAGGAGAATCAGGTGCTGGAAAGACAGAAAATACAAAAAAAGTCATCCAGTACCTGGCTCATGTTGCATCGTCTCACAAAGGAAGGAAGGACCACAACATTCCAGTGAGTTCGTTTTCTCTGAAATGCTCCGAGCTGTGATGGAAGTGTGTTGGGAAATTGCTCAACTGCTTTGCTGAGGAAAAGCTAATAAATGTTTTCATGATGATAAATGATCCATGTAAGATTTGTTTAATAGAAAGATACAGCACAATAGTATAATCTTTATCAAATTCCGCACAAGATGCTGATTTGATGATGACAAACCTTGTGTAGTGTATACTCTGCATTAGTAATGAATGAAATGTGCTTTTGCTGGACACCAACATAAGGCATCATTGGAGAACGTGCACTGGTATAGCTTTGCCAGTGTTTTGTTTGGCACTGATGATGTTGGGTAAAGCCTTACTCTGTAATCTGCTCATTTTTATATTCAGTAGACATTTAGAGGCTTATTTGCTGGCTTCTAGTTGCCATGCTTTTATAGTCAAATAAAGTATGTTTAGCTTGAGCAATGTGAAGGCATGCTAACAAAGTGTAGTGTCTCATGCTTTGGTAATTGATTTTATTTTAGTCGCATGGCCAATTATGTGCTACACACTAAAGGCTTGGATCTCTCACATGGCCCAGGTTACTTAGGAAATGTGATCCCTGACTCCTTCTAACATTTTACATTTGTTTATTACACACAAACAGCCAGAATCTCCTAAAGCAGTCAAACTCCAGGCAAGTTACCCATCAAGCTTTTATACCTGCTCTGCTTGTGCATGCGAAACTAACCTGCTCTATAAACACAATGGGATGTTGCTCTCCGATCACAGCTTTAATCAATTGAGAGGTTCACAGGTGTTTAAATTGGTACCGTTTTCACATTGCAATCACTGTGGGCCTTTTGAAGTCAAACCTTTTTTTTTTTTTTAAGTCAAACCCATCTTCTGTGTTATTTTAACCATCTTTGCTTCTGGAAAACTGAAGATAATCTAAAGGTTGGGTTACGCTATAGAGTCTCATCATGTTCAATGTTCAAAAATCACAGCATGGCTCTGTTTGAATGTAAGAAATATGGATGAACGGATTAGAAATGGACAGTTTATCCTTTTGACAATAAACAAACAAGCATCTTAGGTCCAGATAAAATGACCTTTCCACCAGATTTTAATAAGGGTGATAGTTGGCTTGGTACGGCAGTTCGCCTTTGAGTTTTCCACTAATACCAAAGTGGAATTGGTATTAAAAAAATGACCATTTTTAATGCTCAAATATTTTGTAGAATGCAGTGAAAGTGTTGGTTCTCTTTCAATGTACATTTGATTTATTTCCAATGGAAAGCTGAGGGCACATTTGGAACCGATTACCAATTTTAGGATTTTATTTTTCAAAAATCCTTTTTCATAAAAAACAGTTGCGCATAGACTTGGTGTATTCCAACCTTTATTTTACCTCTGTAGATTATCATTCAAATTGACTTCTTTAATTTACTTAAAATGGTAAGAATGCTTCCATCAGATATTTTTGTAACATTGTGCCGCTTTTTTTTCATCGCCCCCTCTGCAATGCATTATGTTTGTCATGTGTTTGTGTTTCCTGCTATATGATATTAATATCTTTGTGTTTCCATTGTAATGATTTGATCACAGAAGGCAATCCTGTTTTATGTGAGTAGCTTGTAGTCCTTTTTTCATCTTCACTTTTTCTTTCTCTCTTCAACACTTCATGGTAAATGTAAGGTTTTATTTGTGGAGCAAAACATTCTTTCAATCATCTTTTCTCTGCCTATGTCTGCATATTTTTGGGATCTAGATTTCTTTTGGGATTCTTCATGACTTCATATTTCATTATGGTGTGCACATTTTTCTTTCAATTAAATCCTAAAAGTGTGGATTTGCCAGTGTTAAATGTGAATGAAGTCTTTCTTATCAGATTCAAATTTCAAATCTAGGTTTAGAATTAATATAGTTCCTAAACCCACAAAGCATCATTATCATTTAAATTGGATTTGGAACAGTTCACTTTTTGCACCCTTAAGTTCTGATATGTTTAAATGGTCACAACACCCATCTCTGCAAGGTGCCTTTATACCTCGGGGAACAGAGAAAAACAGGGAAAAGGGGCGTGATCATCTGTAAAATGATGAGATGCCAAGGAGCAGATTTGCATAAAAAGAGGAGTGCATAAACCATTGCTCATTTTCTCACACACGTCATTCATTTGCTTCTACCAGATTGCTCAGAGCTTAGAAGTGGAGGATTGCTCACATGCTTCTCGTCTTTATTTACGGTTTATGTTGACCATTTAAATACAGAATCAGAAACAGAACATGATTTTTAAAACAGGGAAAAATAATGCAATTTGGGCATTTGATTTAGTAAACATCTAATAAGAATATGTGGTATCACAGTGGGGTTTGAGTTGTGTAATGCGTTCAGGGTCTCAAAATACCGTGGTCACTCCATCGCTCTCTTTTTGGTGTGTGTTCCTGTGCTATAACAAGCGACAAGCACAATGGAACACCTGTCAAAATTTCCTGTCGAGTCATTCCTATTGACACTGCAGGCGGTAAAGGGGATGCACCGGATGGAAATGATTCCTTTTCCACTTTAGGATTTAGCTGTTTGTTCTAATTTAGCAGAGTTTCCATTCTAGCTCCCAGTGCCTGTGTTTGAGGCAGAACCCATCTCCAATCCCCCTCATGGCTACGCAGACCTTAATTAGGTTTGTAGGGTAGTGTATTTATACTCCTTGATCTAGATGATCTGACACTGGTTTGAGGCTCGTAAGAAGAGTAATGGCTTTGCTTTTAGAGCAGCCTGTTATTTTTTAAGCTACATGATATCTGTAACGTAACAAAGTTTACAGTCTTACTCTTTTTAAAAGTATAGTTTTTCTGGTAAAATCAGTTTTTTGTATAAGCGAAAATGAGTTCTGAAACTATGAAAGTTTACTTATTTATATATATATTAGGGGTGTAACGGTTCACGGTATGTATTGAACCGTTTCGGTGCGACCTGTTCGGTTCGGTACACTTGCGGACCGTTTTGGTATTCAGTATTTTTATTAAATTATATAAATGTATTATTAGCGCGATATTAAGCGCAGCGTAACATTGTTCCTAGGCGAGTTTCCGCACGGACGCTATTGAGTGTAGCACAGTAGAGCTGCACGAGTAGCTGTGAGAAATGGACACAGCGAAAGAGAAGCCAGAGCTTGAAGACACCTCACTACGGTCTTCTGTTTGGGAACACTTTGGCTTCTCTGTTAAAATACATAACGGGGATAGACGAGTGGATCAATTTAAAGTTGTATGCCGACGTTGTTCCACGGAGATCGCGTATGTGGCATCTAACATTTTCTACTGCTGGAGGTAGTCACTGCAACCAGATCTATGCTCTCTTCAGAAAATGTGGATAGGTAATCTATCCTATCTATCCTAACTAGTTGCAGTATTTCATTTTTTATTTTTAAAAATTGTGCTTTTCTTTATAAAGAGTGCAATTTATTTAAAAAAGCACCCAAATGTGTCACTTTTATTTATATTATGCAAGAATTCTATTGTGTATTGGCAGCTTTTCAAAATAAAGATTTTGTGAGCTCTTATTGTTTTGTACCGAACCGAATGAACCGAACAGAACTCTCCAAGACACTGTACCAAACCGAATATGATTTTAGCGTACCGTTACACCCCTAATATATATACATATATATATTGTGTGTGTTTAAAAGATCTGGTGCTTTTTGATTTCTCTTGAGCCATTTGATTAGACAACATTGGTTATCAGGTTCAACTAAAACTGCTTCCTCCTGCTTTTTCGATTACTCCTCTGTGAAATACTGACAAGAAGGAATAGCTGACAATCAACACTTTTAGTGTCAATCTCTATACCCATACCTATGGGTCTCAATCCCCTTGATGGGTTTACTGTTCATATATAGACCTGATGATCTTCAGAAAATTACAGTTGCATATGTTACCAGCAGAGTGTGAAATTCCAGCCTTTTGTAGAATACCTTTTTTTTTAGCTATCTTTGGAATAGACAGTTGTTTTTTTCTGCAAAGCTATTATATACTTTTCACAGAATGGCTGGTGCTTTGCTTAAAAGACACAAGATGAGAAGCATATATTTTTTTAAAGATTTAATTTGGCTTTTTTGCCTTTATTAAAACAGACAAGATAGTAGAATGACAATAAGAGAAGCAGGTAGAGAGAGGGGAAGGTTGGGAAATTACAACTGGCTGACAAACCGGAAGAGAAGCCTTTATTAATCTTCCAAAAGAAGATGCCAAAAAAAGTCCTTTCAAAAGAAACAATGGAAAAGGTTGAAGGGAGAGCATCTATGGAAGCTCAACCAGACATCAGAGAAGAATTATTGTGGTATCTTACAAGAATGATTGGCCAGATCAAACAGGGTTGGCACGGGTTAGATGGAAGAGGAATAGGCCTGTTGCGTATTTGGCCAGTAAGCAATGCTTAGGCAATGAATGATCATGCTGCCTTGACAAGATATTATACACTATAGAACAACCATGCAGGTCTCTGTACTATTTGCCATCTCGCGATTATTGATGCATAGAGCATGCTCATTACTCACTTCTGTCGAATAATGACCCAAGAGAACAAGCAAACTCCTTCCAGAAAGGTCAGAGAATTTTGAGAATTTTCCTGCAGATCACACCAATTGGAAGTTAAAGAATTGATTGCAGAACAAACCAGCGTTGTGCATTTCTCGCCCCTGCTTTAAACTCCCTTCTGAAAAAGTAGAACCATAGTAAAAGGATCTGGGGAGGATGATCGTAGAGCCTTGGCCAGATACTTTAGGCAAGGAACAACCATCTATGTGACGTTGTACTGATGATCATTGATGCGTACAACATTCTTATTCCTCACCGCTGTTGAACAATGACCCACCGCTGTTGAGTATCACAGGGAACAACAGCATCAGTGAGTGTGGGAGGAATATTAAACCAAGTGTACAATGCCTGGGCAATGTATAAAATATCTCACCCTTTGCTATCCATTTTTTGCCATTCAATTCATTGCCTAGGCATTCTATAGAATGCTGGACTGCACACTTTGCCAGTAACATCCATAAAGTTTGATTCAGAAATTTAATTGTTTCTGTGTTTATCTAGTAAAGCGTCCAACCAATAGCTTTTGCATTACAGGGAGAGCTAGAGCGCCAGCTCCTCCAGGCAAACCCTATTCTGGAATCCTTTGGGAACGCCAAGACAGTGAAAAATGACAATTCTTCACGTTTTGTAAGTTGGCCCTTTTATGCCTTATCTCATCCACTTCTGATGATCTGCCATCTTTCTGTGTTTATTGATTTCATTTATTGGTAGTTTTTTTGTACCACAGCCAGCATCTGGAAAGAACTGTCATGTCATGGAAATCCACTATGAGCGCTGTGAAACAGTGAAGCATCCATCTATAATAGGCTCCTCTGTCCTTTTTTAAAGCACTCTAAAAGCCAATGCGCTGTTTGTTTCTTGAGGCTTACATCTGTTTGTTTGTTTTTTGGGTGCAATGTGTCTTTAAACTTCTTTTGTGTTCTTAAAGTACCTTGTTATTTTAAAGATATGCCATGGAGATTCAAGTTTCTCCATTAAAATGAAGCAGAAACAATCAGCTCAAATCTTTTGAAGAGTTTCCATGATGTAATGGAGTAGAAGCATTCTGACCAATGAAAAAATGCCTCTAACTATTTGTCTTTCCACAGGGCAAGTTCATCCGAATCAACTTTGATGTCACCGGGTACATCGTGGGCGCCAATATTGAAACCTGTATCCTGATGTGAAACTTTACTAGTACATACTTGAGGAATTCTGCTATAGGCCAATTTATAATCTATGAAAAATAGATACTTAGGAGGAGGAAGTTGTAACAATTTTTTTAAGAATCTGGAGACCCAATAGAATGTGTTTTTAAAACAAATCTGGTAAATATAAGATAAATAGAGTGCTGTGCAGCTAAGGGTTTTATGTATGGAACTATGTAAATGTTCAAATAATGAAAGAGCCTATGTTGTATATAAGCACAGAAACAGTCAAATGGGTTTTTCTGGTATGCCAAGTTGAAGGTTATTGTAGGATGGAAAGATTAATGCATTTTAAAAGGTTACGTGAGAAATTGGATATTATATGCAGGGTTTTTGATCACCAACCAATCAGGATTTCCATTAGACATTTTTATGTGGTGAAAATAAGAGATTATAAATTCCACTGAATGAAACTTGGTCATTTTATTAACAGTGAATGAAAAATGCACTGAAAGTGCAATGATCACAAGCTATACCGTTATAAACTTAACTATACATGTAAGATAGAATACTATATACCAGTGGTTCCCAAACTTTTTCTAGATGCGTACCCCTGTAGACACCCAGCCTCAGTTGTGTACTGCCTGCATAAATTCATTTTCATCTTCTGCCCCCTTCCTCTTCCTGATCCTCCGATCCTTGCTCGTCTGATATTTCCTCTGCTCTTCTTTTCGTCTTTGATCGGATCCGCAAACCGAAGCTTACAGTATCTGCACGCTCTTGCCAGTAGGTATCTGAAACGTCACCCGTAGTGTAGTGTTCATGTGAAATGTAGGACTGAGGGGACAAACGAACCAGAGCGTCTCTAACATGATTGGCTCACGCATCGCCGGCTAAGCAGGCTCAATACCTGCCAAAATTTTTAACCCGCATTTGACGGGTTGCCGGGTGTTCATTTCGAACCCTGATTATATGAGTAACCTGTTTTTTGATCCCTTTTTAATCTGAACGCAAGAAATAATTTATGATATTATGTTAATTGTGGATTAACAAACTTGGTGGATTAAGTCTAGGTTTAATATTAAAGGTAAAAAATAAAACACGAAATATTTTGTCCATGCCCTTAACGAATCCTTAAGATCTTCTCGAAAAGTCCAGAGCTATTCGGCAAGCCAAGGATGAGCGCACCTTCCACGTCTTCTACCAGCTGCTGGCTGGTGCTGGTGAACATCTACGATGTGAGCATTTCTGTCTCATTTAAAATTTTATATTTGTATTGTAATGTCTTTTTCTTGTCTAGTGTTTCTACATGCTGTAGTATAGACTATAAATAGAGTTTAATTACTCTCTAAACGATAAGTAAGAGTTAAAGCAGCTGATTGGGAGACATTAACCTGAAGCAGAGTTTTTTTTTTTTTTTTTTAAATGTTCCACGTGTGAAGGGTTTTAATCAGAGGTGTATGTAGATGTGGTGATGATAATGATCTCGATCTTTTGGCAGCTGATTTGCTCCTGGAGGGGTTCAATAACTACCGCTTCCTCTCCAACGGTAACATTCCCATCCCTGGCCAACAGGACAAGGATAATTTCCAAGAGACCATGGAAGCCATGCACATTATGAGCTTCTCTCATGATGAAATCTTGTGTAAGCATTCCTACAAAGTTCACACACATGCTACTTTTCCATTATAAACACCCTGTGCCTTTTCCTTCTGAGGAACACTAGGTACAAATATTTAGTTTGTTTTGCTAAAATTGAATTTGTTAATGGATACTGTAGTTTAGGCCACAGCAGACCTCTGTGACCCCGAAAGGGAATAATCGTACAGGAAAATGAATGATTGTTAGTTTTGGTGTTAACTAATTGGTGTTAGTTTCCCGTGCTACGAGATGCTTGTACATTTCTACATGAGTCTCGGGAAAGCAACTTTTAATGTCCACTTGCTGCAGAATGTTAATTGACCTACCTTTCTTCCCTGCAGCAATGCTGAAGGTGGTTTCAGCTGTCCTTCAGTTTGGGAACATTGTGTTCAAGAAAGAGAGAAACACTGATCAGGCCTCTATGCCTGAAAACACAGGTACCACCTTCATCTGTCATTGTACCCTTCACTTTTTTGCTAATTTTCATTCCTGGTTTGACTCTGTTGCTATCTTTTCAGACTGCTTAGTCTGGACCTAACATGGGGTCAAACTTTGTAAAAATGTAACTCAAATTTAAGAACCTCATTGAAACGTCAAACATACCATACATCAGTCCATGCAGCAACATAACAATTGTGAACTGTGCAGAAGTTTTTGAACCCTGGGCTCTTGAAGGGATTAGATATTTTCCATTGACTTATAATGGGCATTTTATATTAAAGTGGAAAATGTCTTTAAGACAAAACATCATAGAGGAATGTGGATTCATTCATGCTATTCATAGTAACAGATTAGACATTTTTAAGACATCCCTGCCTGCTCCATAGCAACAAAAACTGTTTACCCTAGCAACCATTTTTTCTGAACTCAATCTCAACTTTAGAAAGTGATGATATTGGGGTTAGTCCATATAAGCTTTAGTGACAAAGGGAACAATATATTAGGTCACTGACCCTCCATAGCACTATCTCAGCTATGATATAATCATGGAGAAATGGAGGTTTGTTTATATTACACATATTGGCCCTGGAAATTTGTATGATATCACTGACTACTCCATAGCAACCAAACATTTTACCTTGACAATACTTCTGTTTGGCTAATAAAATAGTTTTAAATTGAACAATTTTAAAAGCAAAAATGTAAGATCCTGTACAAACGTTAGCTATCTAGTTAAAACTATGATACAACTTCATATTCTCCTTATAAAATCAGCATGCTTTATTTTTATTTACGTGTTTAACCCATAAACCCTAAAATGCTAAATAAATAGCATAATTGACTTTTTTTGTACAAATTATGGAGAACTCAGTACTCTAAAATTTTACTCTGTAATGTTTTTGTGCTGTGTGTTTGGTCTACAGATCCTCCCCTAGTTTAACCCATGCAGCAGATGTGTTTTGATAAATTGATTGTCGGACCACACTTAGGCTGTTTCAATGACAGCTTGAACGGTTTCTGGAAACAATTCCTATGAAAAGAAAATACCAGAGTCGATGTGCTGAGATGTTTTAAATCAGACACGTTTACGTAAGAGGCCCGATGTTTTCCTGCCAATATGCATACCAGTGGCCACACTCTTCTGGCTTTATGATTCATTTAGTTTTATGTGCTCCACTTTTGGTAAGATATTAAAGGGTAATCTTTTCAAGCCGCCAAGCCTTTTCTGTCTCAAAACCTGGGATGGAAAGCTATAGCTTGTGCTGGTGGTCCCGAAAGAGGAACCCTTGGGGTTTGTTTGGCTGATCAACTGGCTCAACAGCCTTAGTAGACCATAAATTTCTATAACAACCCATTTATTTGAAATAACTCTTATACACTTTAGCAAATATGTCCCATAATAACTTCTCAGAACATCATTTATGTGCATTAGGGAAGTTCCTTCTATATCCGGTAAATCAAAGAATTTTGCCATTTTTGGTCTGGTTGTATTAACAAGGACTTTTTGTTTTTCAGCTGCTCAAAAACTTTGCCATCTGCTTGGCATGAATGTCATGGAGTTTACCCGTGCCATCCTGTCTCCAAGAATCAAAGTGGGCAGAGACTATGTACAGAAAGCCCAAACTAAAGAACAGGTAATGAGTTGTTCTCTACTGTCTGCTACATCATTCAGCCTCTCTATCAACAACACGTATTTTCTTTATTGCCCACTTTCTGGTCTTTGAACTAGAAGCCAATATTTTGGTATACTGGGGTTAAAGGAGTGGAGCACACCCTTTTTTAAATGGTAGGGGAAACACTGCCCATGAAAAAACATTGTCATTTCTTTTTTTTTTTAAATCTCTTGATACAATGATAAAAAGGGAGTGTTAGGCTTATGCAAACATTGGAAAACATGACAACGTTATTTGGCTTCACTAGCTCTTTCAGGATCACACTTCCCAAGTCACACTATACTAATTGTCATGTAAATGTTACAAGAGAGCATGTTTACTGGTTATTATGTTTAACTGTCTCTCATTTCCTGCAGGCTGACTTTGCGGTGGAGGCTCTGGCTAAGGCCACGTATGAGAGGTTGTTCCGTTGGCTCGTTCACCGCATTAACAAAGCCCTGGACAGAACCAAGAGACAGGGAGCTTCCTTCATTGGCATCCTGGACATTGCTGGCTTTGAGATATTCCAGGTACTGGCCTGAGATTTTCTGCTTCTGCTACATCATAGAAAGTTATGTGCACTGTGATCAGTCTGAGCTCATCCTATTCCTGTTTTCTCTGTATACGCAAATAGTTTATTATTGGTATCGAAAATGTGTTTTCTTTGTTACAACTTGACCCAATTTTATTTATTGAAAGAGAAATCTACCACAAGGTAAATATGGTTTTATTGTCCAATATATAATATCAACTGGTTTTATTGTCCAATATATAATGGCACAAGGAGACGTTGTTTGAAGGGCCAAAGGTTTTTTAATGAAACTGGAAGACTGTTGTATTTGAAACATTTAAAAAAAAAACATTATAAAAAAGACTTGTTATTGTAAATTGAAGTTGGACTGTGTTTACTTGCATGTATCTATGTATTGATTTGTTTGATGGTATTCAAGGTGATGCATATATATTTATAGTATTTTCATTCAAAAAAATAATGTGGACTTTAATAGAAAACAAATTGTAGATATAGTTCGATACATTTCTTTATATTTAAGGGAAAAAACGTCTTAATTCAAAATAGGTTTACAATTTTGTCATTAACAATTTAGACTTGTACAAGTTTTTCAACCATTTACATAATGTCTGTACGTGTTTATGGTAGAATAATGAATGTTAGTGGACGCACAGTGGTGTAATTTTTTGTTTTATAAATAACACAATCAGAATGTGAAGAAAGTTTAAGTAATTGTAAAAATATTTTATCCGACCTATCACAAAAAAGTAAATATCCTTAAAATGCTTTTTTTGTCTTTTTATATTCTAAAAGATAAACCCATGTTTTATACAATGTGTATGCATGTGTGTTTCAGAACACTTGTTTTAAAATCTGAGAAAGAAAAAAACCAAACAGATTTTCAAACATTCCAGAATTTGTTGTAAACATTTCACAAAAATTTTGTATGGCTTTTTTTTCAGATTTTTAGTGAAATGATTCAGAAAATAAGAAAAATTTCCTGTAAGTTTTACTTGATGTCATGAGAATGTCCACTGGTCATATTTCTTAGTCACTGATGCCGTCTAGAACAGTAAGCCACAAATGTTGCTTGCTCACTGACTGCTATCTCTGGAGAGGGTTTTCTGTTTTGTAGCTCTTTGTATTTTTATATAATAATCTGCTAAAAAAGTAATGTTTTGATTGTTGGTTTGGAGCTGAAACAATTTATTGCATTGGATTAACTTGAGTGTTTAATGCAGATATGTTGTCAATCATTGAAGTGACTGAGTAAATAAATGTAAGTGTTCTCTCGCCGTGTAGATGAACTCTTTTGAGCAGCTCTGCATCAACTACACCAATGAGAAGCTTCAGCAGCTCTTCAACCACACCATGTTCATCCTGGAGCAGGAGGAGTACCAGCGTGAGGGCATCGAATGGAGCTTTATCGACTTTGGACTCGACCTGCAGCCTTGCATCGACCTCATCGAGAGACCCGTGAGCAATATTGTTATTGTTCATGATCAACACTGGCCATTTTCTTGTTCTAAATGTGATCGCTCTGACTTCCCCTTGATGTCTTTCCCAGGCAAATCCTCCCGGTGTGCTTGCTCTCTTAGATGAGGAGTGCTGGTTTCCTAAAGCCACCGACAAAACCTTTGTGGATAAGCTAGTGCAAGAGCAGGGTACTCATGGCAAGTTCCAGAAGCCACGTCAGCTGAAGGACAAAGCAGATTTCTGCATCATTCACTATGCCGGCAGGGTACATTGACTTCTCCATACATTACCCATAGTGCTTCACTCTAAAGAAACCTGTTGTACATTGTAACGGAATCTGCTCCAGTCACACTGTCCTGCCGCAAAATGCTAGACTGCTGTCTCTCAAGGTCCGTCCAGCTGTGGTATGCGCTGTTTTAGAGGCCACATCTGTTTCCAATCAGTAAGCTGTTTGGTGTAGTAACTTGACACAGCACGAAATGAGGGACTTTTGATATTTCTCTCTGTCTTTGAGCTGTGTTTAGATCATAAGTCATACAACAACAGTTTCCCAACAGCAGTATTCCATCATATGATCAGTTGTTATAAAAGCATAATGGTTAAGCGATGGATACAGATCAAACCAATCCTGGTTTAGTTCTGTGATTTGTTTTGCTCACACGGTGTTTGTTTCATTGTTATCTTTTTTTTATTTATTTTTTTTTAGACATACATACAATGATACATATATTAAAACGAGTATTACAATTGAACATGTACAAATGATTGTATATTAAATAACCAAAAAATAAAGAAAAATAAAAGGATCCAAATAAAAAGGCATAAGGGGCATGTTACAATACTATCTATACACAGATCACACAGTTAAGAGGCATCGAACACAGAGAAATATTTACATATGAATAAAGTTTTGATGGCCTTCTTGTTTTTGCTTAGTTTCAATGCAGATACTTGTTGACGAAGCTCACAGAGAAAGATAGAAAAGAGAGGTTCTGAGTTAGAAAATTTGGATTTGTGAATGTGAAATTTTGCAAGTATAATGAGAAGATTAATAATATGAAATATTTTACTTTGGGATTTTTCATAGTCGTAGAAGCCTAATATGCACTCCTTCCAACATAGGATAAATTTCGCATAAATGTTGCTTTGAATAAAATTCACAAATTTTCTCCAAAAAAACTTGGTAAAGTGGCAGCTCCAGAAGAGGTGGACAGCAGTTTCACAGGGATGGTCACAAAAAGAACAAATAGTAGGGATGTCATTTTTGAACTTTTTTAAGTAGAATCGAGCAGGATATATCCTGTGAATGATTTTAAAAGTGACTTCTTAAAAGTATAATGATGGCAGAATCCAAACTTTTTTCCAGCAAATATTATTTCCAGTATTGCTCCAGTAAGCAGTTACAGCAGGTAGAGATATTATGTTCTGCTGGAACAATGCACGGATAGTACGATTATTGTTCTTGGAGGGAGATACAAAGCATGATTTACTGTTTCATTGTTCTCGCAGGTTGATTATAAAGCAGACGAGTGGTTGATGAAGAACATGGATCCTCTCAACGACAACGTGGCAACACTTCTGCACCAGTCCACTGATAAGTTTGTGGCTGAACTCTGGAAGGATGGTAAGCATTTTTCCTCGAGTGGTTTCCAGATTCCTTGACGTGTGAAACCCTAAACGGGTGTTTTTTTTTTTTTTTTTTATGACGTTCACCCTCTCACGGTCAAGAAAGCTACCGTTGTCTTCAAATTCCTGCTCTGTCTCGTTAAAAAAAAGTTCATGTACCTTGATGCACAATAATAAGGGGAGATTTGTTTAAATAGTTTAGTTCCCTCAACTAAATTAAATGTTTTGAGGGTGATTCACACTTTACATTAGCATACAGTGCTTAGCATAAATGCGAACAGGCATAACCCCCTTTAAAAAGTATGAATTATTCCGTAGCTCAGTGAAGAAAAGAACAATTATCAATCTTTTCAGATGGCCGTTTTATTGAAACATTATTTAACTAATCCATAACAGGAAATGAAGGTTAAAGTAACTTAGATCACAAAATCTTCAGCAAAAACAGATTTTGCACCAAAAAACATTACATCTATTGTTTTGTATAAGCACCATGATTTTTGTGTGCTGCACCAAGTGTTCTTGGCATGGAAGGAACACGTTGGCGACACATTGCAGCATCTATTTTTTTCCCCATTCTTTAAGAATAACCTGTTTTAGAGCCTGATGCTGGATGGAGAGCGATGCTCACCTTGTCGCTTCAGATTTCCCCACAGGTGTTTGAATGGGTTCAGATCAAGTGACATTCAATCACCTTCACCCTGTTCTTCCTTGAAATGCAGCTTTACACATGTGTTTTAGATTGTTGTCGTGTTGGAAATGATGGAGCTTCTTCTCCTCCAGTATAGAGCTGAACATTGTTGAGTTCATGATGCTGTCAATAAAATACAGCTCCCCAGCACCAACAGAACTCATGCAGCCCCACATAATAACACTGCCACCACCATGTTTTACTGTAGGCACTAGAGATGGACGATTGAAAAGTAATCGTAATCGCCATCAGAAGCTATAATAGGTCAGTTTTTACAAGGTCAAAACATTTCTGTTACTTTCCCCCTTTTTTCCCTTTTACCATGTGTGGAGTCATGTGACCCTGCTCTGTGAATGTTTTTCTTTTGAGTTTGTTACATCTTTCTCACATGGGGCACTTTTGCTGAAGTGGGCTTTTTTTCTCGTTAAATAATCCTCTTATATTCAGCCGTCTGCTAGACACCTTTTAAATCGTTAGATTCACCTGTGGTTGATGCGTGTTAATTAGAATGTTACCGTCTTAAATGTGGCTTTTTCCTCTTAGTACTATAACTGAGGTGTACTCATTTTTGCAATATAAATTGTATGGTCTAATTAACAAATCTTGTTAAACATTTGTGGGAGTATTTTGTAGTATAGTATCTCATAGAAAGTGTTGATTCTGAAAGGAAACTAAAGGTTTGTTTACGCTGTTGGTGTTTTAAGAAACGTTAATGTTCCACTCCAGTGGCATTTGCAAATGTACAATTTTTAAATGGAATTTAATAATTTAAAATATATTGAAAGCAAATTGGATTGTGTTGAAACGTAAACAGTTGAGAACTTTAATTGTAACTATTTTCAGTTTCAAAGATAAACATTTGTATTGTAACTTTGTTACTAAAATGACTCTCTCTCTATGAATAAAATAATTTGTACTTGGGTATTTAATACCTTCTAAATGAGTGCAATGGAAAGTGCTCTCACTGTTTCTCCGTCGCAGTACTCTAACCAATGTGTTTGATGCCTTGTTTGTCTTTATGCCCGCTGTGTTTGATTACTTTTTTATTTTGCTTGTTGTCTTTTTTCCCCCTTTTCTCTCGCCTCTGTCTCTCTGCCATAGAGATTCAAAATTTCCAAAGAGCATCTTTTTATGATGTCTCTAGTCTCCATGAATCGCCAGGTGAAGGTATACGATGCTGTAGCTCTCTGCTTACTGGCGCATTGTGTACTTTAAGAGTCTTCCATTGCTCTTAGAGCTGGGCCCTGCTTCCTGTAGCTGGCAGACTCTAGAGTTAGCTGCATCGCTTGGCTCCTTTATTCGGATGCACATATGGCCATGAATGCAGATTGCATGAGAACATGAGTGCATGCACACTGGAGATTAAGGTTTTAAAGTGTCTCTGGGTATCTCTTGGTGAGCTGGCTACAAGGCCCTGCTTTTTTCCCCTCACTGCCTTTCAGCAATTTTGGTACTCGCTTTGCTATTGGTTAGCAAGGTACTTACATTAAGATGAACACGGCTAAAAAGAGATATTGGGGGGGCTGATCCATCTTATTTGCTTGAGTGTAGGTGTGGGAGGCAGCTCTGCCCTCTCTCCATCCAGTCAGATGCTTTGTTTGTCTTAAGTGTCAAAGGGTGATATGGCGGGCAGAGTGAGGCAGATGGAGTTTGGGTGAGGGTCTGAGTAATTCTGGAGTTTTCTGATGGGGAACGTTGAACAATACAAGTCTTGTTTCTACTCAGAGCCAAATGAATCCCTAAGCCCATGCCAGTCAACATAGATGGCACAGACCTTTCTCTATAGAGGGCAACAGAAGCCATGTTATGAGAAGAAGAGCATTTGCTCCTCAACAATGATCTTTGGTGGAGGCTGCAAGACGATCTAGCAGCTGTTGGAAGGGTTTGCCAGCACACATTAAATGGATTTGCAATGTGCTGAATGACGGAAGTTCTGCTTGTTTGACTTATTACTTGCAAATTTATTTACTTTTATTAAGTTGCTGAAATGATTCTTTGCTGTTCTTTGATGACTCATAGTTTTTGTTCATGTGTGGGTCATATTTCACTCCATATTTCCATCTGAATCCACAAAGTTGTAGTAAAATATTTGAGATTTTTTTTTTTTTACATGCTGCCCTACCGTTGCATCAAGCAAGTGAATAAAACTCAATACAGTGTTATTTCCATTTTAATGGCAGCACAAGCAAACACCTCTCGAGGTGTATAGAAAAAAATAAATCAAGAAAATGCTTTGGAAAAATAAAACTTGTTTGCACTTATGCAAGAAATAAGGGTTCTCCCCTTCTCTCACAAGAAACTCTTCTAAGTGCTTGCCTGAGGATCTCTTTTTGGAGTTCTCATTCAAATTACGGTAAGTGACCAATATAAATACGTAGAAATAAAGAATGTGAATAAGACTATAATATTTAATAAACAATTAAATGGTTAAAAGAATAAATGTCAAAAATGTAGTTTTACAATTCATCACATCTATAATTTTTCATATTTCTGTTTTACACATTTATTTATTTCCATACGTATTAGTCACTCTTTGATGTGCTGCTTCTTCCTGATTAATATGAAATACTGTTAATATGAAGTGTGTTGATTTGATATAATAATTTAGAAATTTTACACTAGTCTAAAAATGTGATCAAATTCCACAAACAATTCTGAATTTCTGTCTAGAGGAAACATATTTTCCATGTATGTTACTCACAACCTAAACTAATGTTCACCAGTTTCTGTTCAAGCCATCATTTGTGGACAGTCAAGTGACTGCTATGAAGAAGGAGCATATCAAAGAAGGAATTCTGATTCATTCAATCCTGGCTTACACTGATTTCAGGACCGCCCGCATAATTATTAGCATAGGGACTCGGAAAAAAAAACCCAGATGTGAATAATACAATAATTGTTTTTTTTCCCAGCTTCTTTGAGATGATTGACAAAATCCTCGCGTGCAGTTCTGCAGGGCAACATTCACTCACACATTCGCACCTAAGGAGAATTTAGATTATTCAATTAACCTAACCACATGTTTTGGGGATTGTGGGGGAAACCCACGCAAGCACAGGGAGAACATGCAAACTCCTTCCAGGAATGTCACTGGCGAGCCTCGAACCGGCAACCTTCTAACTAGAAGGCACAGTGCTACCCACTGCACCACCGTGCTACCTTAAGTGAAAATCAGTTTATCTTTTTTTAGGCATTCTTTTAGAGTCGAAAGCTTTCTCTCACTGTTAAAATAAACATGTTCTGATCATTTCTGTCTGATAGAAAGCGGTCCGTATTGTGGAATAGGGTCAAAAAGTCTTCTTCCTCATTGTGTATATAACAGAAGGTGTACAGTGTCCATCACCCATTGTCTGTGTTTAAGAGTATTACATTGTGATTGCTCAGCATCAGGGGAAATATGTCCTGGAAAATGCTCTTCAGTGCCACCCTTTCATTTGATTGGTTTGCTGCTTTGCTTGTAGATGTAGTTTTACCCCCTGCACTTTCCATCTGTCTCATATCTCCATTTGCCAGCTGCTGGACCTAAAGGCCTGGTAGAATGACTGAACTTGTGACATTCAAAATACACTGTACAAGTTTCAGAAAGCCAACTTCTGTTTTTGGGATATGACGATTAAATAGATAATCGTGTTGAAATACAGCGTATTTTGATCTTCTGCTTGGTGTTGATGATGGTGACAGTGGAACTAGAATTCCCTCTTCCATCTTATTGCACATAAGTGGCTGTGCCGTGTTATTCTTATTGAATTAGACTCTAAATCCTCTTAATGTCAAAGTAACGTTGGCATCTCTCTGTTTCGTGGCAGTGGACCGTATTGTTGGTTTGGACCAAGTGGCGGGGATGAATGAAACTGCATTTGGAGCTGCGTACAAGACCAAAAAGGGGATGTTCCGGACTGTGGGTCAACTCTATAAAGAGTCCCTGACTAAACTCATGGCTACGCTCAGAAATACCAACCCCAACTTTGTTCGCTGCATCATCCCCAATCATGAGAAAAGAGTAGGTTTTAAGCATTACGAATGAGATCTAGTTTTAAGTTATTAGTTTCTAACTCTGGTCATCTTTGCAAAGGCTGGTAAACTGGAACCCCACCTGGTTCTGGATCAGCTAAGGTGTAACGGGGTTCTTGAAGGAATCCGAATCTGCAGACAGGGATTCCCAAACCGAATAGTCTTCCAGGAGTTCAGGCAAAGGTGCGTTTCTGAGAGAACCGTTCACTCGATCACATCATGGTTTGTCTGTCTGTTTAGATCATTATGTTCCTTGTTCAACTCTTTTTTTTTTTTTCCTTCCAGATATGAGATCCTAACTCCTAATGCAATCCCCAAAGGCTTCATGGATGGCAAGCAAGCTTGTGAGAGAATGGTGAGATATCTTCTGAAAATACAGCTGTAACTGCTAGACAAGTCTTATTGGAGACTAAAGTGAACCGTACTCCAGCCTTAAATATGCATCAGATGCATTGAGACATGCATCAGACATCGCCCATCAAATGAGGAAACACACAAAACTCAAGAAGCACCCAATTACTTACCAGCTAGTATTAGTCCAAATGTTGAAGCAATATTCTCTGTTTGGTACCTGGACACTCTGGAATTTCATGAAAAGTATCGCCAAAAGAGCTCACCAAAACAAACACCATGTTGTAAATCAATCTCAGTCATATATCTGGTTTAAAAAAAACAATAATTTCAAATATTGGCATTAGCTAGAAAAAAAACCCCTGTATCGTCAACCTCTATATCTAATGCACACGCTAAAAGTATTTTTGTAGTTATTTTTTTACACCTCATTTAATACAGCCTCATTGTTTGCTATGCATTCTAATCCAACAAAATGTTATCCATAGATTCAAGCTCTGGAGCTCGACCCAAACCTTTACCGCATCGGCCAGAGCAAGATCTTCTTCCGCACAGGCGTTTTGGCTCATCTAGAGGAAGAGAGAGACCTGAAAATTACTGATATCATCATCTACTTCCAGTCAGTCTGTCGTGGATATCTGGCTCGCAAGTGAGTCCCAATACAAACCTCTGACTGTAACCTGATGTGCACATTCATATTAAAAGAAAACATCTGCTTGTTTCACAGAGCCTTTGCTAAGAAGCAGCAGCAGCTGAGTGCTTTGAAAGTTCTCCAGAGAAACTGTGCTGCCTATCTGAAGCTGCGCCACTGGCAGTGGTGGAGGCTCTTCACCAAGGTTTTTCACGAGAGTAGTGAAACTGTACGGGTCTAAACGATTGAAAGTGAACATTTAACCTTTGCTTGCAGGTGAAGCCCCTCCTCCAGGTGACCCGGCAAGAAGAGGAGATGCAAGCCAAGGATGAGGAGCTCATCAAAGTCAAGGAGAGACAAACCAAAGTAGAAGGTGAACTGGTCGAAATGGAGAGGAAACACAAACAGGTTAGTCCACAGATCTCCGTCCTTTGTTCAAAGTATTTTCCAAAAACGTAAAATGCCAAAAATCTATAGATTTTTTTGAGTAGTATTCTAAGTATTAAGAACCAGATTTGTTTTGCACTATGTTTCAGCTCATGGAAGAGAAGAACATCTTGACAGAACAACTGCAGGCTGAGACAGAACTGTTTGCAGAAGCAGAAGAGATGAGGGCTCGTCTTGTGGCTAAAAAGCAGGAGATGGAGGAGTTTCTTCATGACCTGGAATCACGCCTGGAAGAAGAGGAGGAGAGGAACCAGTCAATGCAGAACGATAAGAAGAAGATGCAGACACATATTCAGGTGAGATAGAGAGACATGATCAGGTACGGCTGGGCGATAAAACGATATCGATATCAATAAAAAAAGCGTTCGATTCAAAGTTCTGTATTTTTTTTGTTCTTCGTCGGAACATAACATAGTTTTGAAGTAAGTTTGGTTACATTAACAAAGGCACTTATTTTCTGGTAACTTAGCAACGTGGGGAGTGATATGCAAATAGCCATTCCTCTTCATAAGGACAAAATGAGTTGCCGTGCGAAATTTGCATTAAAACGTTATTATTAATTTCTTACATTTTCTTTCATTTTGCATCTTAAATGTTAAGAAGTAATTGTTATGTGTTCATTGTGAGTTATTTTCTATGGTGACATTTATTATGATCAGAGGAACTAAGTTTCAGAGGAGGTGACATTTTTACATGTAATCTATTTTTCTCCTGGTCCTTATTTTAAATGGGTCATGAAAAAATATTTATCAATATCGACCGATATGAATGACTCGTATCGTAATAGTTTTCAGCCCTACGATCAGGTCGTTTTCGTTCCTATCGATCACCTTAATAGTTGGATGGATTTTAGACAGGATTTAAAGAATGCCAAGTAGGGATGTGCTCAAGGTTGCGATTTTTAATTATAGTTCTATCTTTGTTCGTTTTAGTGTTTTTAAACTTTGGATTATTTGTCAGGTCCAATATTTAAAAAAAACTTCTGTAAGTAATTTGTTTCAATTTTCTGCTGCCTTTAATGTAAAACCAAAGCAGACATTAATTCTGTCTTGCTCCAGCCATCAACACAGAGACTCAGCTCATTTAATATAACCGCCACTATTCAATAACAGCTGCAGATAGCTGTAATTGTAGCTATGACTAGGCAAAATTAAGAGATCTCTATTTGATTCATCACTGCAGTTTGAGATATATCTTCTTGAGCTTCTGCCTAGTGAAAAATAATAAATTTAGAGAGGTCTTTAATTGCATCCAGTCAAAACTCTGTGGTATTGAGTTGCTAATCCTGAACCTGTCTTCATATCCCAGCCTCTCTCTTCCTGTCTTTCTACTGTCTTGTCTGTTCTAATAAAAAGAAAAGAACAAATATGAATCTAAAAATAAATTTGTAGACATCTATGAATGTTATTATGACGTAACTATGGAAAGAGTATTAAATGTTATCGGCTTGATATGCTGGGTAGCTAATAAAAGAAGCTTCATTAGTGTGATAATCAATATTATATCCTTATGAGAGCTCCATAAATGTACTTTGAGAACAAGTGTACAAAAATACCAAGTGTGTCTCACATGGCCGGCAGAGTGAAGCCAAACCACGGCCATTGCCCCCATGGCACTGGCTGCAGAATGATTTCCACCCAATACAAGTCTATGGGAAAAGGCTTAACTTTAAAAAAAGATTTCCTCAGAAACAAACAGTTTTAATGATTTGCAAAAGTTACCTATACACCGAACAAGTGTTTTTGTGTTACGTTTATTGTTGTGTGGCTCACAATGACTCAATTTACCTCTACATAACTAGTCAGGGCCAGAGCTGACTTACTGCTAGCAACATGTTGTGAGAAAGTTCATTTACACTACCAATGATACTATGACTATTCCATCCTTGTCATGAAGTCGCACTTGCACCTGTCAAAGTTAGCGCCCTGGACAGCTCGGTGATGGCCTCATATTCAGCCCAATGGCTGTAGGTACATACAGATTTATTTTTTACTCAAACTTCTCTCGGTTGATCTCTTCATGACAGCCCACTTCAACAAAAACACTGATGTTAAAAGTGGTGCAGTCAGTTGCGATGCCAATTATGGGCACACCTACGCTCCGTCTAGCTAGGTTCATTCTTTCTTGGAGAATTATGTTGTAGGACTATTAGGCATTCCTGCAGAAAAAGAGGAGAGCAGAGGTTGACTGAAATATTTTTTATTTATAAATTGGAGAATTGACAAATGAAGCATGTCATAAAAAATAGCACAAGAACTCCATATTTCTTTCAACCAAAAAAAATCATTATGTGGAGTACTTGTGAAAAAATGAAACCCTTAGAATTAATCTTTGTTTGGGTTTTTGAAGTCAATAAGTTTAAGTTTTCTCTTTGCCACTATGATTTTTTTGTGGTGCTGAATAAAGACATGAAATAGTAGAATTTATTTTTATCAATAAACTTGACTTCGATGAAGATCAGATCACATTTTTTTTCGATAAATTATTCAGAAAACATTATTATTTCGCCATAACTAACTTAATGTATGGAGCATTGTTTGTTTCTGTTAGATTGAATGTTGATTTAGTTCAAAGTATAAAGATCCACTTTAAAGCAATTCTACAAAGGGAAATATGAAGTACTTAAATTAACAAGTAATTAAAATAGTTGTACTGATTTTAATAGTGAAAATAATTATCTTAATATAAAAGACACAGGGCGGCTTGGTGGCATAGTGGGTAGCAGTTCAAGGTTGCCAGTTCAAGGCTCGCCGGTGACCTTTCTGGAAGGAGTTTGCATGTTCTCCCCGTGCTTGCGTGGGTTTCCTCTGGTTACTCAGATTTCCCCCACAATCCTAAAAACATGCGGTTAGGTTAATGGAAAAATCTAAATTCCCTTTAGGTGTGAATGTGTGAGTGAATGTTGCCCTGCGATGGACTGGCGACCTGTCCAGGGTGTACCCCCGCCTCTCCAATGTGTGCTGGAGATAGGCACCGGCAGACCCCCGTGACCCCAAAAGGGAATAAGGAGGTTGGAAAATGAATGAAGGAATGAAAAGACACAGCAGAAATTGGTGGCTTGTTAATAAACTGTTCCTTTATTAAAAAATTCTAATTGTAAAACTATAGTTATTTTTCGTAACATATTTGAATTGAAAATGTGAAATAGATTTCCCAAAGTATTGCCTTATTAACCATTACAGTATAGTTTTAAATTTTTGAAAGCTTAAATCCAGGGCTATTTTGTGAAGTGTGACTTTTCTCCTTAGAAAAAAAGAATGTTAGTAAAGCACTTGGTGAAAGAATCTGAAAAAGTGTTTCCATAAACAACAAGACTCTTAAGGTGTTCGCGTCTTCTAGGATCTGGAGGAACAGCTAGACGAAGAGGAGGCTGCTCGACAGAAGCTTCAGTTGGAGAAGGTGACTGCTGAAGCCAAGATAAAGAAGATGGAGGAAGATATTCTGCTGTTGGAGGACCAGAACTCCAAATTCTTGAAGGTCAGTGTTGATGCCATTATGATAAACCTGCCACAAGAAAGAGATGTAACTTAAGATCCTTCCTTCCATCCTTCTCCCTCAGGAGAAAAAGCTCCTTGAGGACCGTGTGGGTGAGATGACCGCTCAGCTGGCCGAGGAGGAAGAGAAGGCCAAGAATCTTGGCAAAGTTAAAAACAAGCAGGAAATGATGATGGTGGACCTGGAAGGTGAAGACAGTGTTGATGGATTCTCTAAAGGGGATGTTGAACCCGAGTCTTGTTTAACCTGTACATGTGATCATCAGAGCGTCTGAAGAAAGAGGAGAAAACTCGGCAGGAGCTGGAAAAAGCCAAAAGAAAGCTGGATGGGGAGACCACGGATCTGCAAGACCAGATCGCTGAGCTACAAGCCCAGATTGATGAACTGAAGATCCAGCTGGCAAAGAAAGAGGAGGAGCTTCAGGCTGTGCTCGCCAGGTGATGAAACTAAACAGCGAAAGTTTTTTTGTTTTTTCTTTCCGTAGTGCCTACTCTTCTTGTTGCTTTAGTTGACTTTTGTTTTAAGCCGACTTTGCAGGAATGGGCTTTGTATGAGTTTGTACGAGAACTGCTGGGACTGCGTTGATATTGCAGTTCGGGAATCAACGGAAATAGTAGTTTGTGTAATTCTTGTGCATAATGGCCACAAGTGAAAGTTGTTTTAGGAGAAATAGTTTTATGTGTGCCACCCGGGCATCGGAACGTTTTATGCGAGTCATCACTTCACAAAATAACGAATTTATTCCTACATTGAGAACGGGGAGAGCCAATAGATGAACTTAGATCGACTAAAGGGAAGCGCTTCAACTTTAGGGTGAATGCGATTGGGCTCGAGTCAGAGCGGTGCAGCTCTCGTCTCCACACAACGCATAGTTTTCACTCATTAATAGAAAGGAAAAACTGAGCTCCCAAAATGTAGTTGAGTGAAAAGTAAAATATTTCACTTTGAATATTTTGAATTTCAATTATCTTGTTACTGCCCACCACTGCTAAAGATGTTTGCGGGAGGCTTTGTGAACTCTTTCTACATATGATGACCTTAATATTATTTTGTAAACAATGTGAAACCTGGTTTTTTAGCACATGTGGTTTTGATGCTAATCTTTTCTGGTGTCTGATTCTGACAGAGGTGATGAGGAGGTTGCTCAGAAGAACAATGCCCTGAAGCAGGTGCGGGAGCTGCAGGCCCAGCTGGCTGAGCTTCAGGAGGATCTGGAGTCTGAGAAAGCAGCCCGAAACAAAGCTGAGAAGCTTAAGAGGGACCTGAGTGAGGAGCTGGAGGCTCTGAAGACTGAGCTGGAGGACACCCTGGATACCACTGCTGCCCAGCAGGAGCTTAGGTACAGGAGCTTACCTTGAATCTAAACTTTAAAATTGTTGCGTAAGTATTTATTAGAGGTTATAAATAATAATTCTTTAAAATGTTTTGGATCCGTTTTCAGCCCGGGGCTGTTATAGTGGGCGCTAACATCACTCCAACATGACGCCAAACGAAACTCGAAACTGTTGAACATCTCCATTTTATGTTTTGTGATTGATTTGCACTAGCTCTTTTTATTACATTACATTTATTACATCTCACTCACTTTTTTGTTTCACTTTCATGTTCTGTTCAGGTAAACAGCTTTAAAAAAAAAAAACACTTCAGACGACTTTAATAATGTTACACAGAGAAACACAATCTCTTCATGCTCCTCCCTTCTTGACTTTGCATTGTATTCAAAATTGGCACCTTTTCTATGGAATTATTTTTTTACCAATAAAACAAACGCTTTTGAAACAAAGAAACAAAGATCAATCTGAAATCAAAAAGAATCATTACCATTACATTTTATTTCCATACAATTTCATTAACATAAAATGTCATTTTTATGCAAATGAAATCGACATTGATTTTAAATACACTCCATTCTTTTTGTTTTCATTTTCAGCTTCAGTTTTGATTACTCTCTCAGAATTTTTCGTTTTCAATTTAGTTTTCCTTTGCGATCCTGAAATTTACGTGCATCTTTCTGGCACAAATCTCCCATGGGGGTGGGATTAACAGGGGTTTGCCCTCATTGGCCAGTACAGGTTTGATTGGCAGCTCAATGAACTGGATGTACAATTATTTCCATCTGTATTCCTTCTGGAGCTGGAAGTAAAGGAAAACCTGGAGTGACTGCAATCCATGATTTGTTTTCCAGGCATCTAATATCTTGTGACTTTTTTTATTTACAAATGCTCTTCTCATAGTGTTCAACATTTAAAATAGAGCAGCGCCTCTGTTTGGCCAGGAGGTGTTCCCTTAGTGTCATTCGGGAGGGATCTGCACATCCAGAAAATGTACACCTGAAGCAAAAACATGATGATCTAATATCTGTCATTGTTTTATTAATTAATATACTAATTTGATCTATGAATTGGAGCATTTATGTCTCTGTAATTGGTTTTCATGTATCTGCAGAAGTATCTGTTCAGATCCATGAGGAATCTTTTGAAGCATCAGCTGATATACACAGCTTTCAAATGCTTCAGGGGTGTAAAATAGTGCCTACAATTGCCCTTTTTTCATATTCCTCAACGTCTCCAAACATATCCCCCTAAACACTTTACTTTTAAAATTCCTAAAATATTAATTTAAATGATAATTATGATGCTATAGAAGGTGATTGTAATGAAGGCAGCGTGTAATAGATTGCACAATGCTCTTGTTGACCCAGTATTAGCAGGATACGCTGCCATTTTCTTTTCCTGATGCAGAAAAATTGTGGTCTGTTGATCCTCCAGTGATTGGCTTTGTGTTCACCGTATTTTTCAGTGCTTCACTACAGGAAAATGAAGCACTATTTTGTGACGATACATTTCTAAAGATCAAGAAAATCCATGGTAAACCTGAAAGAATGGCCATCAAGAGATAACATGCTGTGAGTCAGTGAGTGATGCATCAGTCCTGAACAAAAGGGCTCTCCAGAGTGGACCCTCTGCCAGATTCCGACACACACAGACTGGTTCAGACACAGAAAGATAGTGTTTAATTAAAATAAATCCACTGGAATCAAAGAAAAAAATAAAGTGCATTTATTAAAATCAAGCATGATTTAAAACTGAAAATTGTATAATGTTTATTCGCTGACTTGTGCTGCATCTTGATGATAAAAGGTAATTTTAAAACAATCAACATAAGTTCACATTTCCAGCCTTTTGGGAGCTATCAGAGCAGTTCTTTGGGAGCTCAATCAAAGAACCAATGGGAACACTGGATTCGCACCTTTTACCAGAAAGCAACCAAAGATCGTAGTTTTCTATGTCAAGGAAATTTGACTCTTAGAAACAGAGTTTGCAGTTTCTGCATTTTGGTGCTAGTAAAACAAATGAACGTCTTGATTTCCTCGGAGGGGTGGTGATAATGGTTGGAGGTTTGGATACGTGTACAAAGAGCTGGTGCCTAGCCCATTGTGCCGTGGAACATGTCACATTTGTCTCCTTCCCAGCATTTTGTGTAAAAACTCCAGGCGCTATATAATAAATGTGCATTAATTGTGACTCAGTGTGTCTGAATCTAATGCATATTTTGGTAAAAAGGACCAAGCGAGAGCAGGAAGTGGCGGAGCTGAAGAAGGCCATTGATGATGAGACAAAGAATCACGAGTCTCAGATCCAGGAGATGAGGCAGAGGCATGGCACAGCTCTGGAGGAGATCGCTGAGCAGCTAGAGCAGGCAAAGAGGGTAAGACCAAACCCTTCCCTGCTGCTCGCTCGAGCAGTGCCAGCTTTTTCTGTGAAAATAAAGTGTTGGAAATTCATTTCCTGCCTTGGTTATTGCATGCGATTGGGTCTCTTAAATTCTGTCTCTGTCACTGGCAGGTTAAAACAAACCTTGAGAAGAACAAACAGACTCTCGAGAGTGATAATAAGGAGCTGGCCAATGAGGTGAAGAGTTTGCAACAAGGCAAGTCTGAGTCTGAGCACAAGAGGAAGAAACTGGAGGCTCAGCTGCAAGAGGTCATGGCCCGTTTCAGCGAGGGAGAGAAAGTGAAGGGGGAACTGGCAGACCGTACCCACAAAATTCAGGTCAGCGTGGTTACAGCGTGGCAGAGAAGCTGCGGTCATTGCACTTTCTCGTCTCTAGCTCAGGATTTATCAAATCATACCATTTGATCTGCTTGATGTTTGAAACTTGTCTTTTCACCACAAACAACTTCTACCTTGTTTAATCTCAGGTTCTATTATGTATGTATAACTTTAGTCTTCACCAATTTGCACTTCTCACTGGTTAAGGTCCTTTTCTAAACTGGTGAGAAGTACCCTAATCCAGTAAACTCAAGGTAGCAGAATCCACTTACGGTAGTCAGGTAGCAGAGTTTCTGTCCTAAACTACAGTAACCTCTGTAGTTTAAAAAAACCCTACTGCAAAAACAAATATTACAAATTTCAAAGACGTTTTTTATTGAAGCTCAGAGGTAGGTGGTTCCAAACAAAGTGCTTCTGCAAATTTTCTTTCAGAAATCCTTGTATATATATATTATAAAACAATAAAAAAATACATATTGTCTTTTCATTCAAAAATAAAACACTAAAAAAAACAGGCAGTGCGAAGGGACAAAGTGCTTCTGTAACATTTAGGATATAAAAAAATAGAATGTATAGAGACGCACATGTATGGCTCGCATGTCCTGCTGCTCCACATGTCTGTAGTCAGGGCATAGTAAGTAACCTTTTCCAATTCAGCAGCAAGCCGCGCTCTCTCTGTAGTGTACAGTCGCGGGAGTTCCTGTCTCGAAAAGTAATGCTGACTGGGTAAACTGTATCTGACTGGGATCAAGTGTTTTTAGCATACGTTTAAAGCCACGTTGTTCAACGACGGATATGGGTGCCATGTCCACCACTATGTGAAATGCTACACCACCTTGCGCTCTGTCTTTCATATTCTACACTCCGCGTTATAGAATTGTGGAGACTTATCTGTGTAGTGTTTGGAGTGTTGCCAGCGCTAGTGGGTTTAGTGGCCGGGATCCTTAGTCTGGTGAGCTCCTCGGATGCGAGCTTGTGCCTAGTCTTTAAATGGTGGAACAGGTTCGTGGTGCTAGAAGCTTTGGTTGGAGCCAGCTGTTCTTTTTTTTTCTGTTCTGTAACCTCCGGGCTGGTTGGGGGCGCCGCCATGTTGAATGAGACGACAGGCAAGGGGAGGAGGAACAAAAGCAAGGAGGCGGGGACAAGCGCAGCACAGAGAAGGCAAACAAGCAAATTGGCGAAAATTGAATATAGACTTTATATCGATATGTATGATATGCCAGAATTCATATCGAGTTTAAAAAATATCTCGATATATTTTAAATATCGAGATATTGCCCACCCCGAGTCGTGAAGATGCAACATTTCACAAAAATACATCAGTTATTCTGCTTTAAAAAAATTAAGGAGGATGGTTCAGCCATAGAGACATTGGAAATATTAAATAAAAACATATATTTGAATAAAATAAAATTATTTATTTATTATTTGTACATTTTGTTGCTTAAGCCTCTGAGACACATAATCCAGAATCAAATTATGCCTTGTGCATGGAAAATTAAGTTCACAAATGTTCTCTTCTTCCAGACCAAGGACACTGATGGCATAAAACAGGTGCCCTAAGTGGAAACCACGGTGTCCACCAAACTGTGCCAAATATGGAATAACTCAAGAATGCTGCAGTAAATTTGGATTCTGACCGTCAAGAAAGCTTAACATCATTATTGATGAGTTTTTGAACGGAATTTCTTTTATAGTCACCGAGTAGAAAAGATTCTGTCCTAAACTCTGGTAAACTCTCAGGGAGTAGTGGAGGCCAATTTACAGTCATAAGGATGCTGTTTCTCTTCCTGACTCCAATAATTTCTCAGTCGGGTATCTGATGTCCTTTTATACAGTGTTTCTGTTCCAAACGACAGTAAACCTTCAAGTGGTAGTAGGGACCCATTTATGGTCATCGGGTAGTTTCTGTCCTAAAGTACAGTATATCTCGAGGAAGCGGAAGTCCTTTTATGGTCACCGGGTAGAAAAATTTTGTCCTAAACTCTCAGGGGGTACTGGAGGTCCATGTATGGTTATCAGGAAGAGGTTGTAAGTGTCCATTTAGAGTCATCCGATGGTGGAGTTTCTGTCCCCCTTCTAGAAAATCTCAGAGGGTTACAAATAACCTCAAATATTTCAGTCCATCAAAAACTGCCTCAGATACGTCTTCCTCTATATCCATCTTAAACCATTTCTTTGTGACGTGTTGTAAGTAACACTATTTTAACTACAACAAAACTACATCATCTAGTCTTAAAGAATGTTTCTGAGAGTCTGGCACTGGATGCAAGTTCAAATTGTGCGATTATTCCTTTTCCCCGATACACGTGTACTGTGTTGTGGTGTGGACTGATTTGTTGACGTCATGGTGGGCTCTGTGCATCGTTCAAAGTCTTTAAAAAGCATTTGTGACACATTTTCCTTGTGTGTTGCAGGCGGAACTAGAAAATGTTTCTAGTCTTCTGGAAGATGCAGAGAAGAAGGGAATCAAACTGACCAAAGATGTCTCCAGCCTGGAGAGTCAGCTTCAGGACTCTCAGGTATACTGCTTCAGCAAGTGAAGTCCTCCTCAATTTCAATACAAAATCTCTTTTTATCTTTACTGCAAAGATTATTACAAAGCTGCTGTTTTGCATGTGAAGGAGCTTCTCCAAGAAGAGACTCGCCAGAAACTGAACCTTAGCAGTCGTATCCGTCAGCTTGAGGAGGAAAAGAACAACCTCGTGGAGCAGCAGGAGGAGGAAGAGGAGGCACGGAAGAATCTGGAGAAACAACTGGCAACGCTTCAAGCCCAGGTGAACAATCCATTCATGAGAACTTGAATTAGTTTGAGATTGCTAGAACCTCGCAACAGAGAGTGGCGAGAGAACCAAAGGAACATGTAGTTACTAACTGCAAAACTCTTCTTCTAGCTGGTGGAGACCAAGAAGAAGTTGGAGGATGATGTTGGAGCCCTTGAGGGTCTGGAGGAGGTCAAGAGGAAGCTGGTGAAGGACATGGAGGGAGTCAATCAGAAACTGGAAGAAAAGGTCATCGCGTTTGACAAGCTGGAGAAAACCAAGAACAGACTGCAGCAAGAGCTGGATGACCTGATGGTAGATCTGGATCACCAGAGGCAAATTGTCTCCAACCTGGAGAAGAAACAAAAGAAGTTTGATCAGGCAAGATCCCATTGTTGACAAGCCCATGTTGTCTTATGATAATCTATAAATTCTGCTTCTAAAATTTCTGACAGATGCTGGCGGAAGAGAAGACCATCTCTGCCCGTTATGCCGAAGAGCGTGACCGTGCTGAGGCTGAAGCTCGTGAGAAGGAGACCAAAGCTCTGTCCATGACCCGAGCTCTGGATGAAGCTCTGGAGGCTAAGGAAGAGTTCGAGAGACTAAACAAGCAGCTCAGAGCTGAGATGGAGGATCTGATCAGCTCCAAGGACGATGTGGGCAAGAACGTAAGTCACTCTGGAGCTCTGTCGGAATGTTGGCTGCTCAAATTGACCAGTGCCAAGATTCTGAAACTTAATAGAGAGACCTCAACCTACAGCCGAGGTTCGTAAATCTTAAAATTAAAAACTCGTCTTTGAAGATAGTCAAAGTGAAGATGCAAAAAATACCCAAGAAAAAAACAAAAAAGTGAAGTGGGTTCAGCTATACAGACAATGAAAATTAACATCTCAGAACATATCTTTGAAGAAAATGGAATTATTTGATTATTTGGGCATTTCTAAAGGATCAAATTATGCCTTGTACATGGAAAATGAAGTGACTTATAAATGACTTATAAACTTTTACAAAAAAAATGAACAAATGTTTTTTTGAGCAGTTCCTTTAAGTATTTTCAACCACTGGCACAGAACATCTTGATTAAGTGCTGAAAACAACTCTTCCTCTGAAAATACTTCTTTGTACACTTTGTCTACCTTTTAAAAGTTCAAGCTTTGCTTTCTATTGTTTAATCTGCTCGTATGTGCGATAAAATCAGCATGCTTTACGTTTCTTATTTTTCAAAATCCCTATTGGTCTACCATTAGTCTTAATTTTGTTGCATCTTTCTTGGTTTTGTTTAGGTGCATGAGCTGGAGAAATCCAAACGCACTCTGGAGCAGCAGGTGGAGGAGATGCGCACTCAGCTGGAGGAGCTTGAAGATGAGCTGCAGGCCACTGAAGATGCCAAGCTGCGTCTGGAGGTCAACATGCAGGCCATGAAAGCTCAGTTTGACCGAGACCTGCAGGCCAGAGATGAGCAGAACGAGGAAAAGAAGAGAGCGCTGGTCAAACAGGTCTGAAACTTAATGTTTTCATGGAACAAAACGTATTTATTCTTCTACGCAATTTCAAATTTTCATTGGTTTTTCAATGACTTGACGTTGTAAGCCTTGAGTTGTTTTCATTCATGAAAAACCTTTGAGGTTCAGCTTTTCAGCAAGAGCTCTTTTCCATCAGGTGCGTGAGATGGAGGCCGAGCTGGAAGATGAGAGGAAGCAGAGGGCTCTGGCTGTTGCTGCCAAGAAGAAACTGGAGCTGGACCTTAAAGAGGTGGAGGCTCAGATTGAGGCTGCAAATAAGGCCCGAGATGAGGCCATTAAACAACTACGCAAGCTCCAGGTAGAGTTTCCCTATTGTTCTTTAATAGTAATGCGACGTGGTGGAATGTGAACCTGTGAAAATCTACATCGAATAAACTTTGATCAGTTTCTGATAAAAGAAAAGTTACAAGTCAAGAATCCAAGGAGAAGTTCTAGGATCAGGACCTGAAGCCAGCCTCTTATCACAGCCTGAAGCTTCTGTAATCTGATCACTGTTTTTGTTTTCCTGACCTTTTCTTAAAAAACCAAACACAAAACATTCTCAAAGAGTTCTGCTGCTGTGCAAACATGCAATTATTTCCTGATGTCAGTCAATCATAAAGTTCCAGCTGAGAAAGAAGACTCCATGCATTATTTTGTAGATTCTTGTTAGGAGGTGGTTTCATGTCCGCTGGTGCATTCCTTGTTGACCTTATTTGACTCTACCAGGGGACCCTACCAGTGTGTTCTGGGATTCAGGAAAGAAGTAAATAGACACTTTACTAGAAGAACTGCTACATAAGATAAATAACATTTATTTATCTTATTTTTTTAAGACCAAGTTATTTAGTTAAAATTGTCTCGGAGCTATAACTGAAAAATGGGAACAAACCAGATTCCAGTTATTGACTGGATCAGTGGATTAGAGTTTGCACACTTCATAAACCTGAACAAAAGGCAAGTTATTTTTGATGGAGGGTTGGCACTAATGCTTTCAAAGGTCTTTGACAATGTGACCTAAAGAGAAATAGTTTCAAAATTGGCTCCTTTGTTTACAGTCTGGAGCCCTGGGTTAAATCAACATCTCTCTAGAACTATAAAGCTATAGAAGACTTTTATTTTACATATACAGTGGTACCCTGAGATACGAAACTAATTCATTCCAGGGTGGTGTTCATATCTCGAACATTTCATATCTCGAAGCAAGTTTTAGATGTAAAACGTCTAATCCGTGCAATAGTTCTCAGAAACAACAGTAGAAGTAGAGGAAAAAATGGAAAACCAGAGAAAAATCAAGTAACGTTTCTTTAATCCTTAAATCTACACATTGTTAATGTAATCAATGATAATAAAACAGAATAAAACACATGCGTAATATGTACACAAATGTGAAACCTTCCCTTGAGAGAAGCGATGTGTCGGAGGAGGTGGAACAGATGCAGAAAACATTACGGCACTACGTACGAAAGTTAACTTTCTCGAGATAATTCAAGAATTACTGACACAAACACGGTTTCAAGTACAAGCGCAGACAGATGGAGAGACGCTTCTGAGACATGTCAAGGGGGTTTCTCTACGTTGCGGTACAGAACAGCACTTTCCACATTATAAACATTATTTCTTTTACAACACCTTATAATGTAATTTGTTAAAGTACATTATTGGTAAACTATATGTAATGTTTCGCTGTGTTGTTGACTTGTTTTGTGCGCATCAGAACCCTTTTGCACTGGGAGATAGGAGTGCAAGAACCTGGAAGTGCAATGCGATGTCAGACAAACAAGCGGAAAATACAGGAGAACTGCTTGTAATTGTTCGTATCTCGAAGCAAAAAATGTCCCGCGAGACGTTTCGTATCTCGAACATTTCGTAACTCGAAGCATTCGTATCTCGGGGTACCACTGTAATTAACTTTTATTGCACTGATATAAAATCCTCTTTCTTGCATAGTGCAATGGCTTTTTACAATGGCATAATTAGCTTCATGACTAGCACTCGTTCAGCATGAGAAAGTATCGACACTGCGACAAAATCCTTGCCCAGGATTGAAACGAAGTGCATGTAAACCCAGTGTATTTCAACTGAAAAAGAGGTTAGTTTATGTAAGAAAAAAGAAGAAAGCCTAGAGGATGGGGCTGATTGCATGGTTAAATACGGCTTCTGTACTAATGATTGGGTCCAGAAATGTGTGAAATATACACAGCTGAAACTCGTGTTAGAGCAGTTCAATCATCAGTATAGTATTGTGTAGAAACTAGTGTTTTAGCCCCTCCCCAAAAAAATCTCCAAAAACTAGTTGACACTCAAATGCATCAGTCTATCAGCATCACTGCGCCATTAAAAATAGCAAAATCTCTGTGCTTCAAACCAGACACAGATGAAAGACTATCAGAGAGAGCTGGAAGAGGCCCGAGCTTCCCGAGACGAGATCTTCGCTCAGTCCAAAGAGAATGAGAAGAAGCTCAAAAGCCTTGAGGCAGAGGTTCTGCAGCTGCAAGAGGTACGTCAATACTGTCTGAGAGGATCTGCTGGAGATCCTATTCCTGGAGAAGTTTTCCTGATTTGAATGGTTTTTAGGATCTGGCATCTTCAGAGAGAGCTCGACGCCATGCTGAACAGGAAAGAGACGAGCTTGCAGATGAGATTTCCAACAGCGCTTCTGGAAAGTAAGGCAATGTGGTGAAAATCTCCTGAACTCTGTTGAGGTGGATTGAAAGTTAATATCTTCTAATTTACTAACACAATATCTATTTGTCTGCGTTACAAACCTGAAAACGACTGAGCAATGAAACATTTATAACAGCGCCCTACCATCAGCTCTTCCAAATAGAGGGTTCACGTCCTAAGTGTATTCATTTGGCCAACGAGGAACGGTTTGTTTCGTGTGCGTTGTGACTGAGCCGACCAATGGCAGACACTCTCCTGATAATGCAGACTACCAATGAGGAGCCAGATCAGTTAAGCCCTGCCTTAATGTGAGAAAAGTGTCAAGTCACTTTTTTTTTAAAGCATTGTGAGATAAAAGCATTGCGAGAGTAAGCTCTTGTGACGGGGAGCGTAGTGAAGTCACTTGTATAAACCACCAGCACAGAAACACCGCGACAGAAGCATTTATGTTTGCCATCCAACTCTATTGGTTTGAGTTTCCCATTTGCAGGAATATATTCTAGTCTCTGTGTGAAGAAAAAAATATTTATTTAACTGTATCTTACTGTTATTTCAGCTCTTATTTGTCTAAATACAGAACTCTTTTTGATTGCTATGTTCATGACCCCTTTAATTTAGGAGCAAGGGCTACTTTTCTGTTAGGATCATTAATTTCAAATGGCAAAGAGCAGAAGGAGCAAGTGGCAATTTAAAAAAAAAAAATTTAAATTCACTGAGGAAAGCAAAGCAATTCTCATCTCGCGTTTTAAATGCAACAATAATTGGTAAGGACTGATGAAGACTTCATAGTTTAGAGGTGAAGCCTTTGTTTTCTTTTAGCTATTTTTCATACATGTTTGTAAAAGGTTCTCAAGTTATTATCGAATCGTCATTGGGTATATTCCGCTCTTCACTCAGGGCTGCTCTCTTGGATGAGAAGCGGCGGCTGGAGGCTCGAATCGCTCAGCTGGAGGAAGAGCTAGAGGAGGAGCAGAGCAACATGGAGCTCCTGAATGACCGTTTCCGCAAGACCACTATGCAGGTCAGCTCCAGGAGGCTCTGCATAGAAAGGATCTGTTTATAAGGGTGCTTTCGACTTCCTGTAAGGTGTTTGTATTAGGGATGTACAATAACCATTTATACAACCGATAATAATAACTGATAACTTCCTGCTTCTTGTAACCCGTATTGATAAGTGATGGGCGCTAGAGTTGTGCGATTTTGACATCGATGATGTCCAATGTGAAACATCGCGACGGACAATCGTCCCAATCACCAACTTAGATTCACAGACCCAGCGTAACAGAGAGTGTTGCTGCAGCAATGTTATGCAAACCAACACAGCATTGAACAAAACACCTGAAATCGGTGAATAATGTCAATGAAACAGAAAAAATAAACACATTCCTGATTTCAAACTCCATTACAATATTTGCATGGAACTTGGTTAATTAACTTTATCTCACACAAACATCATGAGAGCTCATTAGCATACACATGCACTGAACTACGTGAAGCGTGTTGTTACTTCTACACGTTTATGGGGGATTCATTAGCTTGAGAAGTGATCAAACTTACACAGAACTCTTCAATGCACTTTGTACTTTATTTATGTCCCTTTTCAGCCCAGGCGGCACAAAGCAAACTCTTAATTCTCATTTGAACAACTTCATGCCATTCTATTTGACCTGTGACTGGCAGCTGTTACACACTACGTTACGCATGATTCCCAAAGTGGCAGGTCAACAAACTTCTAGCAAACCCCATTCCTGCAACAACATACACTTGCAGCATTATGCAAATAGTGTATAACAAACGGAAACTCAACTAAGTTTGTTTATGCAAGCGGATTTACCTCCCCAAACCAAACCAGCCTTAAAAGTAAAGAAGATTAGGCAGAGGTTAGGAGGGCAACAGCGAATATTTTATCTGTGAATTATTTGAATCATCTGTTTGTTTTTGTGTACTGTTCAGGTGGACACTTTGAACACTGAGCTGGCAGGAGAGCGCAGCGCTGCTCAGAAGAGTGAGAACGCTCGCCAGCAGCTCGAGCGCCAAAACAAAGACTTAAAATCCAAACTGCAGGAGCTCGAGGGATCCGTCAAGTCAAAGTTCAAGGCCTCCATCGCTGCCCTGGAAGCCAAGATCCTCCAGCTGGAGGAGCAGCTTGAACAGGAAGCCAAGTAAGCTCCAGTGAAAACCTTCAGCTCCAAAAGAGCCTTTGGGCTTTATTTTTTATGGTTAAACGTGTAGTCCAGGTTTATTTACTGATTGGCTTTATATTTATCACGATATCTGCACATCACGAGTTCTGAAAAGGAAGTTCTGTCGTGTAACTAAAGTTATCTGTGTGAAGCGCTCAATGATGCGGTCTACTGTCCGCAGGGAGAGAGCTGCAGCCAATAAGATTGTACGCCGCACTGAGAAGAAACTCAAGGAGGTGTTCATGCAAGTGGAGGATGAGCGTCGCCATGCCGACCAGTACAAAGAACAGGTGACTGAAATATAAATGTCACGGTGTAATGGCGAACAAATGAACTTTTCAGTTGTCCTTTCCTAACTCTAGTTTAAGGCTAGTTTAACCTCTTAAGCCCGAGAGTCCCCGGTACCGAAGACTTGCCCTCTTGTGCTTTACATTTTCACTCATAGCTCACTAACCCTGAGAATAACCCACACATATTAAATACTGTTGTGTTCAGCTCAGCGGAAACTCCTCTAAAAACGTATCTAATTCAATTTCATATCCGTTAACCACAGCTCGAACGCCATGCAAATAAACAACAACATGTCCGGAGTATAATTCATGACCACGTTTTTGTTTATGTGCGATATGTATCCACAATATAAACGGAAACACCAAAACCATGGCATCAAATGAAAGCTAACAACCAGCTGAATCCAGCGATATGCAACTCATTTACATTGCATGAAGTATTTCAGAGCAGGGAGCGAAAGTTCCCCGAAAAAACGCCAGCAAAAACCAAGCAAGCATGTAAATCTTGTCTTACCTTTGCCGTTTTTTCAACAAAAAGTTATTTCCATAGCGATAAAAGTCCGTTTGTTGTTATGTCCGGCCGATAGCTTTGCGGAAACTCCATTTTGGATTTGGACTCTGTGCTCGCATAACATCACCAAATATGGAAACACTCCCCGTGCGTAAAAGCGGTCCTCTCCACACTCCGCGTCCCCGTCCGTCTCAAAATGGTTGTCATCATTGGCTTCCTCAGATTCAAAGCTTTTCAGCAAATATAGAGCTCCCGGATTGGACAGACGGTTGGGGGGTAGGGGGTAATGCTTCCACCCCCCTTTTACAGCGTTTCTTTAGGAGGTTTTTTTGCTGAAATCATGTCCCGTAAGCAAGAAAAGAGGACCATGAACGTAGCGGAAGCTTTGGACAACATTTTTTCCATATTTCAATTATTGTGCCAAACTGCCAACATGGATTACGCCTGAACTTTGTTCAATCAAAACCTTTACAGAATATTAGTTTCTTGTAGTTTGAACACCAAACTTGCTACAGATGTCCTTGACATGTAGTGGTTACAATTTATTGTGTTTATTTGCTTTGTTACAAGTAAAATAAGGAGATATTAGAGGAAACATGTAGTTTTTTTTTTTGGCGGAGTTCATTTTTTGGCCATTCCAACATCAATTACTCTTACCCAGTGTTCTTGACTGTCAAATTAACTCATCCACACCACTCCCCAAGAACCTATCTTCATTTTGATACCAAGATTTGCAGTTTAGGCCTTGTAAAAACTGAGAAATGCCTTAAAAAGTAAAAGTATAGGATTTTCAGAAAATAGGCCTCAGGGCTTAAGAGGTTAAGCTTTTTTCTAAATGTCCTGAAATGAAAGGGCATCTGATCTTTCTTCAGCTCTGATCCAAACGATTTACTCTCATGTTTATCTCGTGGCTTGTTCATTAAAATAGGAAAATGTTGTTAGAAAAGAGAGATTAAGGCAGGTCTGTATGTGTTCAGATGGAGAAGGCAAACTCACGCATGAAGGCGCTGAAGCGGCAGCTGGAGGAGGCTGAGGAGGAGGCCACCCGAGCAAATGCCTCCCGCAGGAAGCTGCAGAGAGAGCTGGATGATGCCACCGAAGCCATCGAGGGCCTGAGCCGGGAGGTCAACACTCTGAAAAACCGTCTCAGGTACACCTCAGTGTCCCGATCGACCCCTACATTAGTTTAATTATGAAGGAGCCATAATGAACTCCTAATAATAATAATAATAAATAATAAGGCCATAAAACTCCTGCCTAATTAAGATCACAGCTAAGTTTTGCCCAAAAGCTAGATAGGAATTCTTCCTTGACCTTTTAAAGGAAAATCAATGGGTTGCAGTTGGTGGATTCTTGAATAAAACTAAAATCCAAGAACATTTTTGTGAAGTAAAAACAGAAAAACTGAATCTTTGTGTTTACAAAACTAAAATGAACTGAAATGAAAGATAAATTGCTCTTTTTTGTCTTTTGTATCAAAATGAAATGAATCAATCCATAATTCTTGCAGTTTTTGGTGAGGTGGCACTTTTCAGTCTTTTGATATTTGTTGTGTTCTCGCCAATGCCTTCAAGCAAAATCGATAAAAATTGAAAGAAAACAACGGAGCCTTATGCGTGGAATTTCACCTCAAAGTACACTTACAGAGCACACAAAGGGATGCTAAAACTGGGGATCCGCTTTTTGTAGCTACAGAAAGAGGAAATAGTTACAACTTTCCCCATTTCCGGAAACTGTGTCTCGAAACACTCACGAGAAGTGACGGGAAAACACTGCAAGGTTGTGTTCAAGCACAAGACGGGGATTAGTATCATAAAGGGGAGCTGATTTCTTGACTATATACAAAGAAAAATCCCTTTTTGAACCGAAACCATTGTGTCTGGCTGCAGATCTCTCAAATGCAGATGTTATTTCCAGTCAGAACTCATCGCACAAGTCCGAATCGGCGACAGGTCCAGATAGGTTCAAGATGCCCAAGATGTTTTGAGATGCCCCCTTCTCTCTCAGTAATTCATTCAACACAAGAGCACCTCTGTGTTATTTTATTTATACCATGAAAAGATAAAGCTGCAAGCAGTGATCAAAGGGCTCTCTGTGGCGGTACACGATAGAACTAGGGCTGAAACGACAATGTCGACAATAAAAAATTGTCGACAAATATTTGTGTTGTCGAGTAGTCGTTTGATGTCATGTGACCTAATGTAAGGGTCATGTGCCGCGATTTGAGCGCTACGTGTGATGCAGCTCTCACGAATGCTACTGCAGTAGAATGAAACTCAGAGCGAATTATGATGGAGATCAAACGAATCTGAACGAGTAATGTGTGGGAAAGTTTTACTAAACTGAATCAAAAATGCTGTCGTGTGCAATACATGGAAGGCGGAACTTGCTTTTCACGGGAGCACAACGAACGTGCATGTTGGAGCACGAGGAAGCTTCCCGGTGTTGTGCCATTTTTCGACTCCCCTTTGCGTGAACGCGCATTCAATCACGTGATTACACAGACTGAACCAATGAGAGTTCACATAAAATGTTTACTCGTGAAGACGTTTTCATGTTTATTTTGCTTATATGCCGCGTAGATGTCAAATTTACTTGTGACACATTGTTCAACTATAAATATTGTTTAAAAAGTTTAAAAGAATGCAATCGCCCAAAGCAAGCTGCTTACATCAGTGAATATTGTAATAATTTATGAATGTACAGCATTATACAAACTTTAGATTTTTATATTTTATTTGCATATTCATTAGAATAATTAACATTTAACATAAAAAGAAGGATAAACAAAGTAAAAAATCGTTAATGTAAAATAAAAAGCTATATAGATCCATTCACATTATGGGAAAAAAACTTGTCCCACAATGGGGAATGTTTATTTTAATAGCTTTAAGAGTCAAAAATACAAATAAATGAAGACACACACACCAAAGCATTTCTTTCTCACACCATTCATTATCTTATGCTGATTCTAAAATTATCTTTATTTGTTTCTTAAATTTTGAAATGTTGCCAGATTTTCTAAGAATTGTTCACCCTCCAAATATCTAGTTTCATAACTGTGTCTTTCCCTGGGATATTACTTTTGATAAACTAAAACGAGTGGTAAACCAACAATTATTAATGCTGCTGTCAAGATATGTTCACATTCAACTTTGTTTTTGTCTGTAATGCAGCTGATTATTTATTTTTTTCTTTTGAATCAGAACAAAACATGTAAACAATGCTTAGAGAGCATTTGTGTGTAATTTGAGTGTAACAGAATCAGAAAACTTAAAAAAAAAAAACTATTTCAAAAGCTGAAGTGATTTTCTTTTTTTATTTATTAGTTAGAATATTTGTAACTCTTTATTTTAACTGGTTGAAAAAGCAGAAAAATCGCTCAAAGGCTACTGATTAATCATTGAAATAATCGATGACTAATCAAATAATCGGTCTAATAATCGATAGATTAATCCATTACCAAAATAATCGTTTATTGCAGCCCTAGATACGACCGATCCTTATTTAGAAGACATGTTCAAGTGAGAATGTTCACATCTACTTTATGATGCAGGCAAATTGAATAATAAAACCCTCATCTCAGTGTCATGACCCCCAGGTGGAGCCACTGGGTCTAAATATTTACTGCTTTGGCCAATATCCTTTCACAGATGTTGAAATTGGTAAAAATAATAATTTTTTTGTATTTCCTGTGGCCACCTGGGGGAATTATAATTACCATTGTTAAATTTAGTTTTAACGACTTACTCTTTATGGCGAAATATTGATTTTTGACAGTTGCTGTGAGTACACATTTTAACAAAGTCAAAAAAGCTTCGCAATTAAACATCCCACATAACCTAAGATAAGACCGATGGAGTTCTGAGGTGAACTGGTGGAATCTTTAGGAGTAGTTTAAAAGATGTAATTTTTACATTTTTTTATTGTTCTTGTTTCCTCACGCAAGTCACCCAAATGTCAAACATTTGATTCAAACTGAGATTGAAATGGCAGTATAAACACCATAAAATGGCATATACCTTGTAACCACTATGCGGCGCTATTACTGAAATTTCTGTTTCAGTACTGAACTAGTGAAATTTCAAAAATGTCCAAATACAGCCTGAAAAAAAAAAAACTGGAGCCATGTGATCGGCGCTGTGACCAATGAACCATGTGAAAATAATCTTCTCTGTGTAGCTAACTAAAGACCGTAACCAAAACGATTATTTTAAAGAGACGTCATTGTTTTAATGTTTCCCACTGACTTGCAGGAGGGGGTGGAGTTTAAAAATCCACCTGCACCGTACTCGTGTCGACCAGACTATCTATTGGTTGAGCAGTTGAAGGTCATCCACACAACGATGTGTTTGTGTGTTTTTCAGGCGTGGAGGGCCAGTCAGCTTCTCGTCCAGCCGCTCGGGTCGCAGACAGCTTCAGGTGGAAGGAGATTTCTCAGATGACGATGCCGACAGCAAAGCCAGCGACCTGAACGAGAACCAGCCGCCTCAGGCAGAGTAGAGCGACCACAACGGACACGCAAACACGTACTCTACCCTGCGTCTCTTTCCCCTACTCACCAAGGGAGTGTCAACTCTGCTTTCTTCTGAGTTCAGGTTTCTTCAAGAGCAATTAGTTTAGCCCGTAGGCCTCAGAATGATAGAAGTTTCAGACCTCGATTATTGCTTATCCACGTCAGAAAAGCACGCTCTCGTCCAGTTTAATGATGCTAAACCCGTAGCTTGCTAAGCAGATGTGATGGAGCGGATCTTAGCTGTCGTTTCTCAAACTAAACCCTCTTCAGTTTTGAGGTGGATTGAGATGCATGCTGCTTTAAAAAAACGATAGGGAATAAGAAACGCAGCCGAACAGATAAAAGAAAAACTGTGAAAATGCTGCTTGCTCTGGCATCTCGTCGCCTTTAGTAATTCAAGCGGCAGCGCTAATCTTCATACGTCTCGAGGTCGTTTGATGGTGTTGGGTCATGATTGAAAGTATTTGGATGTAACTGAGACTCGACTGGAACTGGAACCGTAATGAAGTATCTTTGATAGGACTGCGCTCCCGTTTACACGTTCTCTTTCGTTCCCCCCGTGACAGAATGATGGTACTCAATGGGAACAAATCATGGTCCAGGCGTCCACTAGGTCAAACTCAAGGGTTCAGCTGAGGATGTGACGGTTCGTGGGATTAAATGAAGGTGTTGTAACTTGTTCTACTGTTAGCATCTAATGACCTGTTTCCTGAAGTGCCTTAGACGCTACTTAGAAAACATCCATGGACACAAATTCACAGAAGACAAACTCTAGAATGAAGGCTGAAGGTTAATGAACACGTAACCCCTTTCTGTTTGTATTCCACTGAGCTTTGAATCATATCCTGTGTGTAGATCTCTGGTGAAGGACAAAAGCAAGCGCCATCTCATTTGGTTTAAAGCTTTATCATCCATGATCTAGTAACTGTTACTGCAGCTATTATTATTATTATTATTATCATCATCATCAACTGCAAATGTTTCTCCTCTTGTTTTCCTCTCGTTTACTGTAACTATTTCTAGATGGCAGAGTTTTTAAAGGAAAAATAAAACATTCATCACAGAAACCCATGTGTTCTTCAGTTACTCATTATATCTGACGGCTGTTTTTGATGTTTCCGAACGGTTCCATGTATCGGTCACGTCGACCCCTACTCCTACCACATAGCACGTCTACGCCCACCCTTGCCTCTACGCCTACGTTTATGCTTTCCCATGTTCCTACTGCTTAGCCATTCTCATACACATACCCCTAATGACTTCCCCTGCTTCTACCGCTTAGCCCTTATCCCAGCGCTAACCCCCCCCCCACCCCTACCAGTATCTTCTTCCCTAAGGCTACTGCTTAGCCTTTATGACTTCACCTGCTTCTACCACTTAGTCCTTATCTTAGCCCTACGCTTTGCCCCCCCAGCCCCCAATGCTCTTACCACTTAGTCCTTATCCTACACCTACTCCTTAGCCCTACCCCTACACTTACCTCCTAGGCCTACCCCTTGAACGCCTTCTCCTGCTCTTAGCGTTTTCCTGCACCCACCCCTTAATCAATAATCATTGATTACCTTACTTTATTCATTCATCAATACAAATGATTATTCCTATTATTTTTTTCTTTTTCAGCAAATATCTAGTTTCTGAAAGTAAAACATTCTGATGAACACATTTTTCCACAAAAATGTTTTGACAAACTAAAAACAGTCTATTTTTACCCTTTTTTTCCCCTGAATGTATGATGTGCTTTCACTTTCACATTGAAACTCCCAGTTTAACTACACAACTTGTGGTTGTGATACTTATTTTCTCATTGGGTTTAAATAGTTTAACTGTTTTAAATGCTTCAGTATCTTTCCTGCTTGACTATTCTGTTTTTAAATTAATGCCTGCGTGAATTTTGTCAATTCATAATTCGACTCCTTGATATTTTTGCCTCATTTTCCACCACAAACTAAACAGTGGGTCGAATGGAATTATTGTCTTGTTAAGGAATCATAGCAGAATAGAAATAATTCTACTGAATTTGTTGACGTTCAGTTTTCCACACAGAATCTGACTGTGACTGTGAAAAAAACGACAAGCTTCTAGCAGCACAACAGCGATGATGTTACTGGTTTTGTCTCCTGCAGAACGAATCATCGTCATTTAACGAGGAACTGCACGGCTAAATGCTTGAGTTATTCTGATTGCATGTTTACGTTACGAATTTGATTCTGATCCCCTCGACTTCTCAGACCATCTTTCCATGGGCATCAAGATTTGGCCAGACATGTATTTTTCTGACATTTACATGATCCAGATTTTAATTCTCTGTAAAGTATACAAAATAACGTTTAAAGGCATTGGTAGGGGCCATTGCAAACACTTCTTCACTTAATAATACCAGAGCACTCTGATTGTAACTGTGCGCCTGAGACCGGAGCACATTTCCCCACAGCACACCTGAAGATTTTTAACTGGGAGCGTGTACAGAGGACGGCGGCTGGAATCTACAAGTTATTGGCCAGTGTGAGTAACCAGATTCTTATTTATTCAAGTAGAAATGATAACAAACACATTTGTTTATATGTGTTATTCGTACAGTGTTGCTCTTGTGTATAGTTCTCTTAACCTCTTAAGCCCTGAGGCCTATTTTCCGAAAATCCTATACTTTTACTTTTTAAGGCATTTCTCAGTTTTTACAAGGTCTTAACTGCAAATCTTGGTATCAAAATGAAGATAGGTTCTTGGGGAGTGGTGTGGATGAGTTAATTTGACAGTCAAGAACACTGGGTAAGAGTAATTGATGTTGGAATGGCCAAAAAATGAACTCCGCCTAAAAAAAAAACACATGTTTCCTCCAATATCTCCTTATTTTACTCATAACGAAGCAAATAAACACAATCAATTGTAACCACTACATGTCAAGGACATCTGTAGCAAGTTTGGTGTTCATACTACAAGAAACTAATATTCTGTAAAGGTTTTGATTGAACGAAGTTCAGGCGTAATCCATGTTGGCACAGTTTGGCACAATAATTGAAATATGGAAAAAATCTTGTCCGTCATGTTCATGGTCTTGTTTTCTTGCTCACGGGACATGATTTCAGCAAAATAAAACTCCTAAAGAAACGCTGTAAAAGGGGGGTGGAAGCTCATTTACGCCATCTTGCTGCGCTTTTGGGTAACGTTTCATTCACAGTGCTTCCATGTACACAGTACATGGTTGAAAAGCTTTGAATCTGTAGAATCCAATGATATCCACCGGATAGGATCCTCGACGAATCACAGGACACGGAGCGTGTAGAGGACTGCTTTTACACACGGAAAGTGTTTCCATATTTGGTCATATTATTTCGAGCACAGAGCAACAGAAAAGAGCTAAAATGGAGTTTCTGCGAAGCTATCGACCGGATATTACAACAAACAGACTTTTATCGCTATGGAAATAACGGCAAAGGTAAGACAAGATTTACATGCTTGCTTTGTTTTTGCTGCCGTTTTTTTCGTGGAACTTTCACTCCCTGCTCTGAAATACTTCATGCAATGTTAATGAGTTGCATATCACTGGATTCAGCTGGTTGTTAGCTTTCATTTAATGTAATGGTTTGGGTGTTTCCGTTTATATTGTGGATACATATCGCACATAAACAAAAACGTGGTCATGAATTATACTCCGGACATGTTGTTGTTTATTTGCATGGCGTTCGAGCTGTGGTTCACGAATATGAAATTGAATTAGATACGTTTTTAGAGGAGTTTCCGCTGAACACAACAGTATTTAATATGTGTGGGTTATTCTCAGGGTTTGTGAGCTATGAGCGAAAATGTAACGCACAAGAGGGCAAGTCTTCGGTACCGGGGACTCTCGGGCTTAAGAGGTCAAACACTAATGTTAGAGTAGAGCAGTTGTTTGTAAGAGTGGCTGTCTGGCTCAAAGTTTTACTTGCCTGGAAGCTTTTTTATTGATCCTGAACAAATCAGATAAACAACCTCAAATGGCCTCCAGACGCTCACAATCGTACAGCTCTCCAGCCCCAAAAAAATCCCTTTTATGACCAGTGTCCCCATCTTCTGATGAAGCAGGAATCATCTCAGACTAGTTTCTTCAACATGACAATGATTTCACTGTACTGAAACTACCTCCAGTCACCAGATCCCAGTCCGGTAGAGCACCTTTGAGATGTTGTGGAACGGGAGATTTGCATCATTGATGGTCAGCCAAAAGATCTGCGACGAATGTGTCCAGTGGGTAATTTATTTGGGAAAAACCTCACATTTTTATTGATTTCAATTACAAATTTATCTTTTTTTTATTTTAAACAAAAACAGCATTTAAACTCCGAGCTTGAAACTATCCATGTCATTATCTTCCAGTTCCGCCGTAGCTGTGTTTATAGAAAATTAAATAAAGCCATTTATAAAATTCTACTTTTAAACTTTGTCCATTACAATATCCACAGGGACAATGGAGAGCTTTTGGATTGGCCGAGCATTCCCAGATGCCATCACTCCGAGCACCCATCACACACACACACCCCCCCCAGTGAAGGATGGATAGAAGAGACAGGACTGCTGTGGAAGGAGGAGCCGGTGCGGTACCAGACAAACACAGTTCATTTGTACTGAAGCATTTACAGTCTGCATAGTTACTCAAATTTACAAACTAAGGCATTTTTTTCAACGTGAAAATGAGCTAAACTGGAATTTCAAGTAGATGACGATGATTCTAAACAGCGTTCTGTCATTCGTTCATTCAGGTCCAGTGAGATACAGCACCGTGTCGTACACAAACCCAGTTCTACTCACACTTAAACATGATGTGAAATCATAAATAATTTACTAATATATTCAGCTACTAGTCTAACAGTCTGATTATAGCATCCCTCGGAGAACTGTCAGAAAATAAGACCGACACACTTCATGAGAGATACGTTTGCTTTGTTTCGTACGTGTCCGCATCCTCTAGCTCTGTCCACAGTGATTAAGGTCTCGTGTAAACATATCGACAAACGAAGAGGAAATGTACCGCGTTCACTGCACTCATCCGGAGCAGCGACGGTTTCAAAGTGACTCGAGAGAAAAGAATCAGAACATTCAGTCCGGAACCGTCACTGGCTCTTCCTCTTCACCTCGCCGCCCTGACTTTGATTCGTTTCTGAAAAACAAGAGAAAAGTCCAAAACAGAAAAGCATAAATCAACTGCTGCACCTCGTAAATGTCATCCGTCAGGTTACGCTGCGTTTTCCATTCCATACATCTATCAAAGAGCCCATCGCCTCTCAGTGTGCATCATGACCAATTACAGAGTTTCTGAGCCAGTTTCAACTTCCTGTTGATTTTCAAAGTTTAAGGAAACATAAACTTGATCGGACGTCACATGGCTTTTTAGAACTTTTTGTACAATAGCTGACTTCCTGTTGATTTCAGAAAGCAATCCACATTACTTTAAATTTAAGTCTTGATGCCAAATTTCATTCGCATAGGAGCGCAACAAAAGCTGAAATGTGTTAGGTGGCGCTATAGAGCCATTTTCCAAACCCATTTTGCAGCATTCTGACGTGTATGTGGATCTTTGTGCTCGTTTAGACTCTCAAACCTCTAATGCTCTGAGCATTTACAATAGGGGTCTAAATAAACTACATATACGGTCGTTTCCACAGCATGGCAAGTTTAGTCCGAGCGCTAGCAACAAACGAGCGCAGAACTCTATTGTAATTGCTCAGAAGCTTGTTTCACAGCTTTCGGTGCATTTTTAAGAGGCCTAAATGTCCTCAAAACGTACCAAATTTTTACACACACACACACACACACACACACACACGTCCTAAATGGTGAAAGTTTACAGCTGATTGAGGTTCAAAATGGCAGCTGTAGAAACAGGAAGTTGTTCATATATTTGTTGAAACATCGTTTATCAGGGTTTACTTTGCTTTGCGTGTTATGAGTCCATGTATCAACAAATATATAGCACCACCTAGAGGCAACATGCTATTTCAGACTGTGTGAAGAACTTTGCCGTGACAGGAAATCAATTATTTGGACGTTTTTGTAAATTTTAATCACAGTTCAAGGCTTTGTAATTACGATATTTTACCATGAAGCAGGAAGTGCTTGTATCTCTATAGCAACGTATATTATTGGTTGTGTATATGTAATATTCCCATTTCTGCTGGTTTCTATTTCAAACGGGGTTTGCAAGATCTGCTGTGTGACTTTGAAAACCAACAGGAAATGAATTATTGTGTAAAAATTATAACGTGAACGTTTACACAATTTACACAACAACAAAACTCCATTAGTGTCATCACAGGGGATGATGACTTTTGTTATATTGTTATAATTCATACATTGTCAGATGGGATTACATTTTCCATGTTTTAAGACAAGCTACAGCTTCAGTTATAGCTACAAGTAATATAGCGTTTAACACTGATGGGGGGGGGGTGTCATTAATTTTCACACTAAAAGATTGTCCAGTAGTATAACAGAACATTGGTGCATTGTGCTTGCAGCTGTAATAACATTTAGAATAATACAGAGTATGCAATATTTCTATATTACACCCAGGATTTAAAAAGGATGAAATAAAGAACTTTACTTGACCCAGAAGCGTAACATGTTTTCACGAGAGCAGCTTCCTGTGTGCGAGTTATTCCTCCTCTATTACTGTTTCATACAATACCAAGTAATCCAGCTTTTGACATTTAAAACCGTTAAAAGCACAAAGAATAATTAGAAGTTAACTTTTCTGTCATTTACTTCATGTCATTCCATTTTTGTTTATTATTATTGTTTCATTTGTTTTAGAATTGATGCACTTTTAATAATGTTTAGATCAAATAAAAAAACGATACTTTTGTTTTTTGAATTTGAAAAAGGCAGTGGACGGTAAATGACTTATTTTAGAGAGGTCACATGGGGTTTATGCAAATGAGGCGATGAAAGTATCAGGATCTGTATTGCTGATGCACAAAATAAAAACTGAAGGGGGGGGCAGCGTTTGAATATGTGTGATTTCCTCTTGTAAAATGAAAACACAAGCGCAGGAGAAATGCTCGAGTACTTGGGGGAGAAGAATAGCAAGTGTTGAAATCTGGTTGCCATGGCTACAGCTATTTTATGGTGGATTTCAAGAATTATAATTCCTTCCAGAAAAGCTTCTCTCCAGCGGTCTACACCAGAACTGAGGAAGGTTCATAAAGGATTCCATGATCGTAGAGTCAAATGTTAGTGAGCGATACAAGCACAAACTCAAATGAAGTCGTCTCGTTGACATCAAAAGCTATTGGTCAGATTTTCACACATGACTTATGTCACAGGTTTCTCTTGGTTTAATGATGAGGGTACAGGTGTACTACAAACTGGGAGTAAAACTAGTGTTCAATCGTCTTTCTTTAAATTAAATTTGTAGGAAAATGAAGATTAAAAAAAGCTTTACACATGATATAAGTTGTTTCTTTAGGACGAGCTTTGATTGTAGGTACAACAGATCTTTTGCAGCTGTACCCCCTGGAGCAGAACATCCCCTTTCAAACATCGTGTTCATCCTAAGAAATTATTTCAGCGGCTGCTTGACTGATCGCTTTAGTAATATTGACACCTTAAAGCTGGAACATTCAGAACGAGCACAGGGAGTAGTAGACAGTGAGGGGGTTTACCTGAGAAAGCAAGCTGCATGTGAGGAGGTAGAGCAAGCTGAGCCCCGGGCTGCAGACTCTTAAACAGATCTGAGGAAACACAGCATGAGGAGCAGAGATTGAAGGAAAAGTGGGAGTCACACGTTCATCTGAAAATAGGGCTGGGGTAAAGATGATTATTGTAAAAATTGATTGGATAATCTTAGTGTAATTAAATGTGATTTAAAAACAAACTCCTGTTACCCGTGAACTTACACATACATCTCAAGTTAAAGTGCCAGAATATTATGCAGTTATGCTGTTTTTGTTTCAAGGTTTATTTTTTATGCTTTGTATGATGCATTTGGTACCCAAACCTTTGCATACCACTGCATACCAACATATATATCACAATAATACCGCTCCAATTAGTAATAACATATAACACTTTCACATTGACTTGTTAAAAAGGTAAAAATCTATTCCCTCATCAAAAACATGCCAAGTTTTATTTAGAATCTTTCATGATAATATCTGTGTAATTCTGTATTTGTGAGCTGAAAACAGCTCAATATTCCTTGCAATGCTCATAGTTCCTAGCACCGCCCCCTGGCCAATCAGATTAATTGCTAGTTCAACTCATCTCTATGTGAGCCTGCGCTGTATTATTACATCACATAAAGCCATTTCATGCCTCTCAGTGCCGAATTCTGATTGGTCAGTGGGAGGAAAGGTGAAACCTTTTGTATATTTATGCAATGACCTGTCTTAATACTGGATTCTGATTGGATGGCAGGTGTTGATTCATTTTGCACAACCACACAGGTTTCTTTGATTCAGTTTGTTCACTTATAAGATCAATCTGCCACAATAACTCACAGCTTTGGTTGAGAGCGAGACGGCAGCAGATAACTTTTCAGTTAAGTATACAGTTATACATTATACAAAAGCACGATTTGTGGAGAATATTCGGACAGAATTAGCTACACACGCTTTTAAACTGACGTGCTGTTGTCTTTGATCTTTAGCCACACAAACATTTAACCACAAAATGATAATGGCCCAGAAATTGGTTGATTTTTACTTTAATAAACTAAATTTACCACATATCTGCGGTAGTTTAGGTAAACAATCTTGAACATGGAACGGTTTTTCTGGTGAGTCAAAGCTGTGGGTGAACCGACGAGACAACTCCTGCTTTCGTTACTTCAGCCCAGATATCACTCAGAACCTTGTTATGTTTAAGTGGTCTAGTGATCATGGTATTATACGCTCTTGGCAGAGTGGTTCTTTGCCCTTGAATAGTTTCCAATAATAATAATAATAAAAAATCACTGCATATGACAACAAACGCAAACGGCGGAGAGACTTCACCGAAGCGGTCACTAATTGTTTAGAAACATATACAAATGATGGAGAAATCACGATAGATAACATCACCGTTGATGTGCCTCATTGTGAAGAACATTATTTCTCTTTGATTACACAAATTGTATTTTGTTTCATTTGATTGGTGATTTTAGTGAATATTTGAAGACAAACTTGACATGTTTGTGGTTTTGGTTTTACTACAAAAAGCAACACTTGTTACACTTATTGGTCATCCAATAGCGTATCATATTGTCATCTTCAGAATTCACTGAAGTATCATGATCTTATTTTAGGCTCTAACATCTAATATTTAACGTTTGCTATTTTGAAGCCCAACCCTTCATGATGAGTCAGGCAGTTGCTCATGTGAAGGGTACACTCACCCTGTGCCAGTGTGTATCCTGAGTTGTTGGCCGATGTAGCCCCCATGTTGCTGCAAGCAGGAACTCCAGGACCTGAGGTGGTGAAGTTCAACAGCGAGGGAAACTGGAAGGGTAGAGAAACAGGCACAAGACCTCCTAGCATCCCGAAACCTAGGGGAAGGGAGGGGGGCACCGACCCTAGCAGGCTGCTTCCTGCAGAAGTAGAGCCCTGGGGGGAAAAAGATGGAGAGAAAACGCTGAAGACAAAGAGAAGATGGCCGATGTGATGCCACCCCTTGCCATTGTGAGCATTATTACAGGATGCCCATGACAGACAGAGAAAGGGTGCACATGCACACACGTAACTTCCTGATAAGGAGGGTGGGGTCATTGTTCCAGAGCTCCGGCTTGAATCCAAGTAAGCTCTTAGAAGTCATCTGCTCTAGAGCTGGAAGGGTCTCCTGCAAACTTGCATCGTGGACTGTCATCAATAGTCTTTGATTATAGACCATCTCTGTGATGGCTTGTCTTCAAGGTCAGTTAAGCTTAAACCTAGACCCAACACCAGAGGAGCTCTTCTGAGTTAAGTTAAAAACCTAGGGTTGCTACACCGGCCTTTTTTACTAGAAAGAAACTTACTAACTTGGGTTCCAACTGGTGTTGATTTCTTTCGATCATAGGTCAGCCTGGTCAAGTCCTAGACTTCGCCTTAGCTAATCCAGACCAAACACCAGAAGAGCTCTTTTGAGTTTCAAGTTAAACACATTGAGGGTTGCTACACAGCACTTTACTACTGGAGGGGAAACCTGCCAACTTAGGTCTCCATCTGGTATCGTTTTCTTTCGATCACAGGTTGGCCTGGGTTTGTCCTAGTCTTTGCCTTCCCTAATATGAACACAACACCAGAAGAGCTCTTCTGAGTTTCAAGTTAAGCACCTAGAGGGTCTCCTTACAGTCTCCACCAAGTCTCCCTTGCCCAAATGCATCATATATCCTTTGTTCCTCCCTTTATTGTACCACTTGCTTTCTTCATATGTACAGGAGAGCACTCCCATCCCTCCACTTGTCGATTATTTTCCCCTGGAAAAGTCTTTATGCTCCAGATGTTCCTTCGTGCAGTATCTTCTTCTCCTTTTGGCTTGTTCCCAGTTTAGGGGTCGCCACAGCGAATCATCCGTTTCCACCTAACTCTGTCCTCAGTATCCTCTACTCTTGCACCAACTACCTTCATGTCCTCTTTCAGCACATCCATATATCTTGTCTTTGGTCTTCCTCTTGACCTCTTGCCTGGCATCTCCATCTCCAACATCCTTCTACCAATATAACCACTATCCCTCCTCTGCACATGTCCAAACCATCTCAATCTAGCCTCTCTGACTTTGTCTCCAAAACAACCAACCTGAGCTGTCCCTCTGATGTGCTCGTTCCTAATCTTGTCCATCCTCGTCACTCCTAAACTGAACCTCAACATCCTCATCTCTGCTACTTCCAGCTCTGGCTCTTGTCTCTTCCTCACTGCTACAGTCTCTAACCCATACATCATAGCTGCTCTCACTACTGTTCTGTACACCTTTCCTTTGATTCTTGCTGACACTCTTCTGTCACACAACACCCCTGACACTTTTCTCCACCCACTCCAACCTGCCTGCACTCGTCTCTTCACCTCTTTTCCACACTCTCCGTCGCACTGGACTGTTGACCCCAAATACCTAAACTCCTGCACCTTCTTGACCTCAGCCCCCTGTAACCTCACTGTTCTACGTCCCTCTCTCTCGTTCAAACACATGTATTCTGTCTTACTGCGACTGACTTTCATTCCTCTTCTTTCTAGAGCTGACCTCCAACTTTCCAGGTGTTCCTCCACCTGCTCTTTGCTCTCACTACAAATCACAATGTCATCTGCAAACAATTTCCCTTCGTGCACTATAAAGAAGTTTTATTCTGGGAGAACTGTGCCTTGTGCTATACGCCCCAACCATCTAATTTTCCACCCATCTAGATACTTCTCCTTTCCGTGACCTGCTTCTCCAGTCCCATCATCTCTCACAGCACTCTTTGGGGGGATACGAAGGTCTGGCAACTGACCTTGCACTTGTGTGTGTGTGTGTGGGGGGGGGGGGTACATTTCTCCCCACTGTCTACGCTAAGGACAGGTCCTGATTACAACTACTGAAAAGTATTTGCCAAAACCACATCAAAACATATTTATATTTTTATATTAGCGCTTCCTGGGGATCATGACACTTTGAGATGTGATTCTTACTTGAATTTGTCCATATTGCTCAGTGGTTGTAACAAATCTCACTTGAACATGTCTTCTGAATAAGGATCGGTCCTAGTGCATAGTGCAACAAACTGGCCACCAAGAGGCGATAGTGCTGTAGGTGCTTGAGTGATGACACAAAGGTTAAATAAAGCTTACCTGTGTCAGGTGAGAGGAAACAGCAGGGGGCGAGGGCAGCGTCATCGATGGTGTCCGAGCTGTTGAAGACTTAGCAGTCTGGATAGGACTGGCAACCGGCCTCTGTCGCTGACTATGATTGGCTGTGACTGCTGAAGGGGAGCTACCATCTGGACAGCCTGCAGATAAGTGTAAGCCAGCACCAATCGGGGTGCTGTTGGCAATATTTGGTCCTCCAGTGGGTGGACTGGTGGATTTGTGTCCACTGGCGAAACTGTAACTTGCTGGTCCTGAAACGGATTTGACCACTGGTACAACTCCCATTGACTGTGTGGTGAACGGAGGCCTGAAGGCGGGGCTCTTTGGGGTGTACTGATGTGAGCTGGTGGTTATTTGGGATTTGGGACGGGTTGGGGAAGGAGATGAGGATGGTGAGGATGTGGGAGGGGGCGTAGAGATGGGAGGGCGAGGTGTGAGCTTGATGATGGAGGAGCTGTTGCTGTGGGAAGACTTGGTGAGGGTGGCCTGCATCGGCGTTATGAAGTTTGACTGGTTGTGATGGATTGAAGGGGTTTTGTTCTGTGCCAGGAGGGTGGAGGGGGATATAGAGGGCTGTGGAGGAGATTGCTGAGGGCTCATATGTGGAGGATGTGTGTTCATGCGCGGTGAAGGTGCTGTATTGCTACCAGTAATGTATTTATTAGCACAGTTTTTTAACGATCCTACTGAGGAAGAAGCCTGAACCATCTTCACTCCCATCGTCCCCAATGGCCTCTGCTGCGGAGGCAACAGGGGGGAGGCAGTTGGTGGTGGTCTGGGCTTAGCAGACTGTGCTGTGTTCATTCCTGAAACTTTGTGAGGGGGTGTGGCTGAGTGTCTTTGCATGGTCGCACCATCCTTTAGGATGCCAAAGTTCTCAGTTCGCAGGGAAGCTGATGGAGATGAGGCAGCCAGACCCGTGAGAGAAGCAGAGGTAGATTTGATGCTCATATTCCCCAGAGCCAACCCAGATGGCCCATTTTTTGCTGATAGTGAGGAATATGAGAGAGGGGAAGAGTAGTGGGTCATTCCCGATGAGGATCTGGGGACACTGGGAGGAGAGGAGGTAGGAACACCGTTGTTGGGCGCAAGGCCCTTAGCAGCATTACTGAGGAGCGTGAGAGCATGAGAGATTGAGTCCAGAGAGTTGGTTGCCAAATCCTCATCCAGTGAATCAGAGAGGCAGATGGGCTCAGATGGGGAGGAGGGTCTGCATGGAACTGCAAGTGAGGCAGATGTTGCTGCCACACCAGAAGCAGGTCGCTGTACCCAGTACATATTCTGTAAAACAACACAAGAGTCACAAGAACGAAAGGAGTAGGTGGGGTTTCATAGTGGAATTTTTACTTACCATTTTAGGTGCTTTGGGGGTTGAAATGATCCTTTTCTTACCCCTGTTCAATGAAAGTTAACCAATCAGAAAGTATTCAGATCAGCATTTCCAGGATAAACACTGATTCACTCACTCAATCATTTGAAGAATACTCTGTATAGCATATCCCTATATGAGCTCCGTAAATGATCCTTGAGATATTTGCTGGAGAACTTTAACTCCGGTTTCTTTACTCGTCTCCACCACAATCCTCTTGCTTTTGTTCATCTCACAGTAGTATTGTGAAAAAAAATCCCATATAGGGCTCTGCCGCTTTCTTCCAACTTTAGCATTTTGCTCAATGGCACAAATCACAGTACACAACAACTGCCAACTCACGTGAAACTGCTGTAACTATGGGTTGATTCATTTTACATCAACGCAAAAGACATGTTTGTAAAGTAAATGGACAGACAAAAATTAAGAGGTCTTTATCTGTAGTTTTAGTGTTTGAGTTAGTGTCAAACCTAAAATACAATTTCAAAATGTATAAATAAATCATAAATAATTTAATTCCCTTCACAAAAATGCTTTTTTTTTTTAACTTTCATTATGTTCTTTGTTTTTGTTAACTATAACAACCCTGCTTACATCGTGACTGACACTTATATAATTGCAGATGGTACACGGTTATTGGCTGGACCATGTACCCATAAGAGACACATATTGTAATGGGTTCAGCTAAAATGTCGGTCACACTTTACAATCATCTATGTTGTGTTGACTGATCCCACTGACCCATTTCATACATCACGCCATACGAATCTGGATTCGAAACTAGATACTAGAAATACACTTGGTCACATCTACATGCAGTGAGCGCCTTTTCACTCATTGGCATTCTGACCACAGCACAGAAGCACCACCAGCTCAAATCTGCACACCTCAACACTTCAGATTTTTTTTTTGTTCTAGCAAAATGGTAAATCACAACATATCAACTCTTACTTTAAAACAACCATACACAATCCACCTGGTCAATCTGTTTGCTAGACCAGCAATTCAAATTGTCAACAGAACAATTGCTCCATGACGTGGAAATGGAACGCTTTCTGAAAAGAAAAGCTAATGATTGACCTGTAATCCAACAAGGAAAAGCTTTGAAGTGTGTGGTGAGAAAATATGATGCCAAATACATTAAATTTGGTTTTATAAAGGCGAGTTCTGAGTCACACTGAAGGCACAGTGTGTTGGAATGTAGAGAAATTTTAGCAAATGAGACGCTAAAGCCATCAGAGCTGCAAAGACATTTGGCCTCAAAACACCCAAGCTCAAAACATAGTAGTTAATAGTGACCACGGATAACCTCTGCATCCCTAGTGTAAATATATAAAATATAAATATAAGCAGGGGGTGTGCACGTGTGTACAACGTTGACTTAGAGAATAACTGGGCCTTGGAAGTGAAACAGGTTGAGAGCCCCTGTGCTAGAACACCATTCTTTAAATGCAGAAAGAGGTTGATATACTTACAGGCCAGTGAGGTGCCCATGGACTGCACGACTCTCTTTAAAAAGCATCCTGAAATATTGAAAACATATTTTCATTGTTGTACTACTACACATCATTATACAACAATTGAATCAACTTTACGCTGACGTCACATTATTTATCACCACCATTTTACAACTTTATTACCTAAAGGACATTACATGTATAACTGCAAATCAGAGACGATATTTGTACGCAGGATCACACGATTGGAAAGCCATCTGCACGTGCAAAACCACAGGCAATGGGGGAAAAAAAACAAACAAACAAAACACTCTCGTGAGAGAGAGTAGGTCTCTGTGCACACTTCACTCTCTTGCTTGCACTCACAAAAATTTCCATGCATCACCTGTGGGGCGTAACCTTTTTTTAGAAATCAGCTGTGATTGGTACTAATGAGAATAGAGTTTTACTGATAATCACAGGCGTGCTGATATGACGCTAAAACATATGACGCAACAAATTCCTGAATTTTATGTCTTAACCTCTTAAGCCCTGAGGCCTATTTTCCGAAAATCCTATACTTTTATTTTTTAAGGCATTTCTCAGCTTTTACAAGGCCTAAACTGCAAATCTTGGTATCAAAATGAAGATAGGTTCTTGGGGAGTGGTGTGGATGAGTTAATTTGACAGTCAAGAACACTGGGTAAGAGTAATTGATGTTGGAATGGCCAAAAAATGAACTCCGCCTAAAAAAAAAACACATGTTTCCTCCAATATCTCCTTATTTTACTTATAACGAAGCAAATAAACACAATCAATTGTAACCACTACATGTCAAGGACATCTGTAGCAAGTTTGGTGTTCATACTACAAGAAACTAATATTCTGTAAAGGTTTTGATTGAACAAAGTTCAGGCGTAATCCATGTTGGCACAGTTTGGCACAATTTGGCACAATAATTGAAATATGGAAAAATCTTGTCCAAAGCTTCAGCTACGTTCATAGTCTTCTTTTCTTGCTTACGGGACATGATTTCAGCAAAAAAACTCCTAAAGAAATGCTGTAAAAGGGGGGTGGAAGCCCCTTTACACTGTCTACGCGCGCTATGCATAAGCTCCTGTTTATAACGCTTCCAACCTTGTAAGTTCCGCGTGTGCCCACCCCTCGATCGTCTGTCCAATCCGGGAGCTCTATACCTCGTTGAAAAGCTTTGAATCTGTAGAATCCAATGATATCCACCATTTTGAGACTGACAGGATCCCAGACGAATCACAGGACACGGAGCGTGGAGAGGACTGCTTTTACGCACGGGAAGTGTTTCCATATTTGGTCATGTTATTTCGAGCGCAGAGCTACAGAAAAGAGCTAAAATGGAGTTTCCGCGAAGCTATCGACCGGATATTACAACAAACTGACTTTTATCGCTATGGAAATTTAAAAAACTTTTTGTTCAAAAAACGGCAAAGGTAAGACTAGATTTATATGCTTGCTTTGTTTTTGATGCCATTTTTTTCGGGGAGCTTTTGCTTTTTGCTCAGAAATAATTTGCGCCATGTAAATGAGTTGCATATCGCTGGATTCAGCTGGTTGTTAGCTTTCATTTGATGCCATGGTTTTGGTGTTTCCGTTTATATTGTGGATACATATCGCACATAAACAAAAACTTGGTCATGAATTATACTCCGGATATGTTGTTGTTTATTTGCATGGCGTTCGAGCTGTGGTTCACGAATATGAAATTGAATTAGATACGTTTTTAGAGGAGTTTCCGCTGAACACAACAGTATTTAATATGTCTGGGTTATTCTCAGGGTTAGTGAGCTATGAGTGAAAATGTAATGCACAAGAGGGCAAGTCCCCGGTACCGGGACTCTCGGGCTTAAGAGGTTAAGGATTTGTATAGTACAGTGGCCCATTAGCACACAACACAAAAAAACTTTTTTGCACGCAAAGCTATTGCAAATCAATCAAAAACCCAAATAAAACACAAAATAGTAAAATTTGTGTTTCTGAGTTGCCGTATCGACGCTCATTAATGGGCCTCCTAATCCCAAGGTGGAATCTTGCTGCGCCAAATACACCAAAATATAACCGTGTTGACATCATTTATGGTCGTTGAGAAATGTTGAAAAATATAGTTGTTTTCAATGGACGCTTGGAAAAACTCATTTAAATGGGTACTTTCTCTGATGGCAAAAATATCAGCTTGAAGCACCTTGCTTGTGCCCAGTGCCTTGTACAGATTCTGGGTCAAAAGGTCATGTTAGGAATGCAGCAGAGGAAATGGTGGTCCTTAACTCCTTTATAGAGGCCAAACATCTCCTTTGGAAGAAACTTTTGGCGACTTCATTAAATCTTGATTTTCAAACATACCACAAATTGTATAAATGCAGCACTTTGAAAGCACCCACACTTTCTTTTTGTAAAGCAGCAATTGCATAACATAAATACAAAAGTCTTGACGATCAGATACCTGGTCTGCATCCAGCCTTTGGGCCAGAGGGGCTTGACTTCATTCTCCATGAAGGCTTTGAGATAGTCCTCAACAGACAGAGAGCACTTTTCCAGCTCGAAACAGCTCAGCTTCACACGGACCAGGTTACACAACAGAGTCCTGAGGACAACACAGCTCACCGCTTTATTCCTGTTCTGCTAGCGGCAAGCTAATAATAACAGACATGGTGTTCGATCTTACCTGAGTTTTTCATCCCAGATGAACTTCTTCCTTGGTCCCATCACTCTCTTCCCTGGTTTCTCTTCATCGTCCTCCTCTGATCCATTCCTCTCCCCATCATCTATCTGCTGCCTGTAACAATGTTCATCGCTCACTATCTCTCACCAATCATTTCTTCACAAAGCAAAACAGAAGCAGGAGATACGCAAAGATTCAGACATACTTAGCTGCAGCTTTGGCCACGCAATCCATGTTGTATCTGGCGATTTGCTCAGGCATCGCACTGCACACAGCCAGCTTGAGCTTTAACAAGGGCGTACGCAGACGGTCATCCTGTAAATACGACATCAACACTTACACAATGCGGGGAAAACACTTTTCACACCAAAAACTGGTGTAAAACCGAGCGTGCAAATGTGAAAACAATATCCCAAGATCTAAATATATTTCACTACACGATCTGTAAAAGAACGTGTGCATTGATGTCACCTTTGACAAGTGATGAAACAAACTGGGCTTGACTGTGGTCCCCATAGCTTTCCAGATCACCAGGGTGCGGTGGAAAAGGAGATTTGGCAAATACTAGGATTTCCTGATTTCAACACCATAGAAGTAGACAAAACAAAAGCCGAAATGCTTGGTTGTACTTTATAGTGGGATGTATTTATAGATATTTTTCTTGTAAGTCGATAGATATCAAAACAAATCAAAGTTAATTTAGTTAATTTACCAGACTACAACATTTTTGCGGCCCAGGACACCGTACAAAGAGCACAAGGGAACATGAACAATTACGAAGACAACAATAAAAACCAGGGTCATGACCAATTACACAGGTGCTGCCCGCCTGCCTCCCCAAAATCCAGATTAAAAAGATACGGTCGAAACTTTCAAGTACAATTTTATGAAATAAGACAAGTTTTGCATTTACAGCAAGTGATTGTTTTTTTTTTTTTAAAGAAATAATTTTGTTTAAAACGAGGTTGGGTTAGAACCAAGGATTTTATATTTAAGTAAATTGCACATAAACACGGCAAAATTTGTGGGTATGGAAAAATATCGCGCAGTCAATAACACAACAGCTTTTCTCATTTTTACTTGAGCCAAACGTACATTTGATGTTAATGCACAAATAGGCTTTTTGCCACTCACTCTACGACTTGCAGGTACTGTGGTGTCATGTGCATAGCCTCCATCAGAACAGAAGGGTTCTTCAGTTACATGATCTGAAGTTAATGCTTCAAAAATAAACCAATTTCTATCTATGCAGCTGAAAAGATTTAGGAAATGTAGAAATATCCTCGTCAATTAGCCCCTAATAAACAATATGAAAATTGTTTACTTGGCTTTGATGTTTTTGAGCAAAGCTTCCATGAACTTACCTAAGATCTAAGATAAGGCAATCAGATTTATCCTCAACAGAAAAGCACCGTTAGATAGTGGCAGAAACTTTGACCAGCAGTGGTTCATTTGTGATGGGGTTGATGACCAATAAAAAATGGTGGTGTTGCAGCACTCTTTCTTCTGCAGAAATGAAGTTAATGCCTCTAAACACAGATGCGAATAAAGATTTGCATGAATCTTCGGATGCTTCACAGCAGGGTGCTCTCTGTTTGGGTCGAGGAAATTTTGATACAATGACGATTGTGGTACAAAAGATAGACTCAGCCCCACACGGAGGAATCAGAAAAGAAGGAAACAACGACAGAAAAAAAATCCAAAGAACACATAGAAAAAAGAAATTTCATTGTTCTCGTGAAAAACTGATCCGATATAGCATCATTGGCCGAATTCTAGTTCAGTCGGAGGAGTGAGCTACCGTTGGTGTCCATGGTGTTCAAGGCGCGTCGTTATATGACACTTCAAAACTGAAAATTCGGATCGGTGTGTAGAGGTGTTTAGCATGTGAAGCAGCCTGGAGTTAACCGTCTGCTTTAGTTTAAAGGCATTCTGTTCTGTTTGTGGTGTTCACGTGTTGTTCCATGATATAGTGGATATCTACTAGTCTTTCTCCGGTGAAGCATCCAGGAAAAGTGCTTTGTTACATTTCAGTGTTCCCATTATTGCACTGGGGAACTAGGACCCACAAACATCCCACAGTAACCTCGGTGGTCTTTGCATGCAGGTACTAACCAGCCTGAACCCCGCTTAAGCAGGGCACAGTCCACTAAACAGCACTAGCCTCTGCAGGGCTGCGAGGTACAGTGTAGGGCTTCACCTGTATGTTGAGGCTGAGTTTCTTGAGCCGTTTCAGCAGTGCCTCCTTGTTGCAGGGCACAAAAGCCTCCAGATGAGAGTAAACCTCTGATCGAACATCTGCTGGCTGTTCCTGGACCTGTAGCTCAATACTGAAGAGAGAAATAAAAATGTGAATTAAAAGTAGCAGAGAACAAGAGAATGAGAGGGAGCTGAGGTTTAACGTACTCCAGCAAGATATTGTTCATATCCAGAGTGAAGAACTTCTTCCTGCCCTCTTGATCAAACTGCCTCGAAGCCTCAGATGGAACAAAAACAAACGTTTATTTTACTGCGACGCCACACAATCAGGCTTCGTGACCTCATCAGTACATAGAGCTCAGGAGATCAATCACCAGTTAAAAGCTTTACAGTTAAAACAGGAATTGTTTGTGGAACTGCGACAGCGACAGGTTCTTACTTAGAGCAGGAAGTTACATCAAAAGTCAATAAAGTTGCATTTTCTATTATACTTTCTAAAACCTTGCATCCAGCGTCTTCAAAATAATGGATTATCACAATATTTCAAGAAAAGACATCAGCCAGATAAAACCCATATCAGTCGCTCTCGAACCGATAGCATTTTTCCACTTCAAATCGGATATTTACATTCATGCATTTGGTGGAATCTTTTTATCCGTCAAAGTGACTTACATTTCAATGAATAAACACATTTCATCATCAGTTCTTGCTTCCACCTCTTGCTACGACCCGGACGAAATGATGGGTCAAAGAACTGATGAAATGTGTTTATTCATTGAAATGGAAGTCACTTTGACGGATAAAAAGATATCCCAAAAAAAGGACTGGAAAAAAGGAACACATAAAACAGATTTGGTTGGGTAAGAAATTTCAGGCACCGATCTTTTTAAAAAGCACAAAATTCTGAACCAATTAAAATGTTTGGCTTTAGATTTAAATGTATTTTTTAATTAATACATGTTACTCAATGTATACAATTACTATACTTACTATTATTAGCTTTCTGACCGACTTTTTTTTCCAGATCATTGGAAGCAATGCTCCACACTGGTAAAAAAAAAAAACACTAGTAGGATTTGCAAACATTGTTATATAATTATACTGAAATAATCGATCGAGGACAAATAGCCCAGCCCTATCTGACAAATACACAACTAGTGTGTAAAATAGAGTTTTGATCCAGATTCATTTTATTTTTACTGTCGTCCTGTCTTTAGCCGTTTCTACAGGTTTCACAATGTCAAATAAAGACTTTATTAAGAAAATTAAGAATCAAATTTATCATACTTATGGTTATCTAACAAACAAACTTCTGAACGATCAAACTTTTAAAATACAAAATCAATACCTTGTCCCAACAAGTCCCAGAAAAAAAACAGAAAAAATGTGTTTCCGTTTTGTTTTCTGAAACATCTTTAGTAATACAGAATCTTCTAAAACAATTAACATATTGTGATGAGGTTCTGTTGAGTCTACTGATCAACATTATACTTTCATATATTTCAGATTCATTTACTGAAGCAGTGCATGCTGGAAAATCTGTCTCAAGCAAAAATCGATCGGAAGTGTGTCAGAAAATTAAAACCTATGCAAAGTGATTTCATACATAGAACAGAGAATTTAATTAAATGGAAGACTTTAAGGCCTAAGAGTTGTTTTATTTCAATTTTAGATTTTTTAGATCCTGTAATAATTGTATTGTTGCCTTGTTTCCATTAGTTGGGTTCTGTGCTCTTTGCTTAGACGGAAAACCAATATGTCGTGTTATCGAGTTACCAGTGAAAAAGAACCAGCAAAGCTCCTTTATAAAAGTCTCCTCAACCTTTTGGAAGAAACATCTAGATCTTCCAGATGAAAGCTGCAAACATGGGAGCACCTTCCAGGTCTGAAGCTGATCTTTGCTAACATTTAGTTCTTGCTTCAGGATTGAAAATATTAACATTTATGCATTTGGCTGGCACTTTCATCCAAAGTGAATTTGAATGAACAGTCAGTTCCTTCTTTCCCTGGGATTTGAACCCACAACTGAGCCACAGGAAAGAGAAATGCACATTTGAACGCATACGCTTTTAAACATGAGAATGAAGACTTTTTATAATCACTAACCCACTCACTTTAACTATTAAAAATTGCTCTGAAGAGGATTGTCTGGATCACTTTATGCCTCGTTAATGTGCACACGCTGCCGTGAGAGCCATCTTGTGCACCTAGTCCATACAGTGTTGAATTTGTATAACATCAACAAAACCCAATCCATTCAAAAATGCTTGGATTGGAGTCGATGCCAATCGTGAAAATCAGATGACTGCATTGTTACAAAACCACAGTCCAACCAGAGAAGATATGGAAGAAGCAAGAAGACAGAGACGATTTCAGTGATGCACGGCTTAAACAAAACAAAGGCAGGACTCACAGCTCGTAGATCCTCAATGCGCTTGATCAAAGGGGCTGGAAGACCTTCGGGGAGAGGGGGAAACGAGACGTGTCTGGCCGGAACTCGACTCAGCCCTCCTCCTCCCATCTTGTGCCCCAAAGACGTACTCAAACCAAGTTGCCCATTCTCCCGGCCTGACTGGGGCATCTGGGGGCCTGCGTCCAGAGAACTAAAGTCCAGGTCACGCATGATATCCTGCAACTCGCTCTCATTGGCTGAGCCAAGCAATGACATCATAGCAGGATCAGAGGTCAAGTCGGCAAGTGAAAGGTCATTGTGGTTGGTGTTGCCGTGGAGATGGGTGTTGTGGAGGAGGTGGTTGGAGTTGGGAATACTGGTTAGGGAAGAGTTCAAATGAGACGCACTGGCATCTCGTTTCCTGAGCTCTTCCTTCTCTCGTGTGAAACGCCGGAGCATCGCAGCCAGACAGAGCGAGTCCTTCATGAGCTTCTTTCTCTTCTTCTTCTCAGGACGATGGAGGCCGAGACCAGTCATTCTGTAACAAGAATTATATCTAAATAACTACATACCTCAGACTCATTTGACGTTTAGATTGGAAACATTTTGATTTAGACATTTAAAAGTCACAGACTACACAGTAAAAGAGTTCCCTGAACCTTCGGTTGCAGATAGTGATACCGATAGCTATATCGGTTTCCTGGCTGATTCCCGTACTCATATTTGGGAAAATGTTCCAAATGTTCTGCGATTGTTTTGCGCCAGTTGGGGCAGGTGTAATAATGTCTGTGGTCTGAAAATAGACCATTTATGGACAAGCGGCAGCAGCACGAGTCATGGCCGGTGGTTACCTCTCTGTAATTGGGTTGTCCCATAAGCAGATATGGTTAGAGCACCCTCTACATCTCTGTCTGTTACGGAAAGTCAACCCATTGCTTTTTGACAAATCAATTACATTTTGTAATTATTTATATCTCAAGATTAGGGATGCTACAGGCAAACCGATAATTATTTATAAAGAAATTTGTTGTCAATGATGCCGTTATCGATTAGCTGGATCGCTCAAATCACAAGATGCACAAATACACAGATAAACACAGCTACACAGTTCCTCATGCAATTGATATTACAAAAGGTTCTGCGAGTTTTCCAGTGTGAGAGCATTGTACATCAAACGCTTTTTAAAAGTTTTACTGTTACAAAACAAACTTAGTCTTTCCTTTAAGGGGTCAAAATTAAAGATCACTTAACTCCTTTTAACCATTTTGTTGACTTTGTATACATAAATAATACCCTGATTTATTGTTTTATGTAACAGTTAAAAGTAAAACCATACTTTAAAAAAAACAAGCGCCCAAAAAATTGATTATCAAAATAATTGTTGGTTGATACTGCAGATATGTGTAAATTATAGAAAACAATGTAGGAGAATCGCAAATCATTGAGTTTGAAGAACCGTGTGAAGCATGTTTTCAAACACATTTTGGGATGGCTTGGCTGGTCGGCGTGCTGCGAAATTGTTTAGATGTTTGCAGGGTAAAATCCCTACCAATCCACTGTGGATTTTAACTTATGAGCAACACCAAGCTTGTGTTGCAGAGAACAATTTAAAGCTTTTAACTGAAACTGTAAACCTGCCTCGAATAAGAAACCACTCGCATCAACTTCAAACGTGTAAATTTTAAACAGTAAACGAGGTGTGAACAAGAAACCACACAGATCTCATTCATTAGCGTGAATACGAAATAATAAGCTCAGTGTGAATAAGAAACTGAAAATAAAGTTGGATTCAGCGTCGTTCTTAGAGACGCTCCTCAATGCCATGCAGCAGTATGGACACTGAATGGCTTTATAATGAAAAAGCAAAACAGACTGTTTCTAACGCAGAAAAGTAGCTTTTTATAAAAAATAAGTAAATAAATAAATTCAGTTGCAGAACGGGATGACGTCTTCGTAAGGGTGCCCTCAGCTTCCTACTATGCCAGGCATGCCTTTATACACGTGTTATGGTCCAGTCCAAAGATGGTGGATTTTTAGAGTGATCCGTTTAACTCCTTTAGGGATATGTATGGGTTCCCTATTGATCCCTGAACACCTGCTTTTGCCATCTTTGGAGCCTCACTGAGCTTAGGAAAGGGGTGCCAAGAGTAATCGTTTTCACCTCACTATTAGCAACATGTTTAATTCTCCTTAACTCACAGTAGATGGATCAAAGAGGGCTTGCTTTGTTTAGTTTTTTTATCCAACAAGAAAAACACGCTGGAATCTGACTCAATAACGCTTTGAAAGATGTTTTTTTTAAATGTTGACCGTCACCAGATAGTTTACCCATCAATTAACCAAATGAAGTTTGCCACGTCCAAAGAGATAAAAGCATGTCTGTTTCTTACCCTTGTTTGGCTACTTTGTTCTTCCTGGGCTTTTTCTCCTGTACAGATGTTGCATCTTTCTTCTTTCTTCTTTTTATCAGTGGCTCCTGTCCATCTAGGGTCTACAATCACATAATAGTAGGACAAGTCATGTGTCGGTTCAAGCATGATGGGTCAAAAACCTTAACGAGTCTCTGAAGTGCTTGTCTGTCTTCTTCTTGCACAACTTCTGCACATTAATAACACAACCGCAAACCTAAAACACAAATATAAAGATTTACTTTTTTTGCGTTTCTGATTTGCTGCTGCATTTTCGTTTGCCGGCGCATTTTGCAATTTCCTGAATTTTTTTTATTTGTTG
>SRMA01027315.1:282542-301231 GCA_007224835.1 Danionella cerebrum
CGAGAAAGATTTGAAAACAGCGGTCACGTGTGCCATACTGAAGCACAAGACCATTATTATTAAGTTTTTAATTAATTTATTGGGTCCAAATAAACTGAAAAGAAACCGAAACCACTGTTTATATTGCCGTCTATGCCTCTGCAACTTGCCCTCTGGATGTGGCTCTCTCATTGGCTGCAGATAATCAAAGACATCACTTCAGTCAGAACACACTCCACGTTTGTAACACGTTTGCTTAGGGATGCACCAAAATTTTCGGCCGAAATAGCATTACCGGTTTTGGCCGAAACAAAAAGCCGAAACGGTCACTACGCCTCCATCATCCCGTCTCGTTCGCGCTGTCATTACGGACACGGAGTATGTCGGCGGTTTGGAAGCAGATGAGAACAGCAAAGTTGCAATATTTTTGCCATTATTTTTCTTCTGTTTGTGCTCTGATGTTTGGTACGGTCATTTAAAATTGAAGTAAAAAAAAGCAGCTAGCATTTTTTGCACAATTTTGTTACAGAAAGAAATTTTATTTAGTTTTGTTATTGTTAAACAGCCTCATTACTGTTATTTATTATCATTAAATGTTTGATTGCTTAATTAATTTGTAGTTCTTTTTTTATACAAACAAAAAGGAAATATTTGAAACATGTTTTTTAATGAAGCTATTTTCAGTGCATTTAAAATTTTTGTTTTCGCTTGGCCTGCTTACCACTGCTCACTAAGCTGCATCACAGCTTTACAGAGTTTTATTTATTTGTTGTCTCTCCTCTGTCGCACTGTCCCTTATTTTTAGGGCTTTGTGTCTATGCCCTATGCTAGACTGCTCTGGCAGCAATTTACTGTGTTAGAGTTGTTCTGTTTATTTTGTACAACATGGATGCCACCCACCTTACATGCTGATCACAAGTAAAGCTGTGTTCTGACTCCTGTTATTAACAGTCAGACACTCTTCTGCTGTGCTAGACGCTGAAACTACTCTCTAGCGCTCAAGTGTTGTAAAGGTCAAATGTGTTACTGCAGGTGCCATCCAGGGAACTCATACAATCCTTTTTGATTTTATGTGGTCCATCTTTAACGTCAACGTCTAAACAAGTTCAATTTCTACCCCTTAACACTACTCCTGAGAGATGAAGGGGTGTCCCAATTCTCTTTTGAAATAAATGGGTGAGTAAATCTAGGGATGTCAGGAGGCACCCTTTAAACAAAAGGGAAAGATTGATTTGGCTCAGCCACCAAATCTGACCTCAGAAGACTGCAGAGGGGAGTCAGGTCTGCTGAGCGCACCATTGGCACAACCCTCCCCAATCTCCAAGAACTGTACCTATCCAGAGTGAGGAAACGGGCCAAGAAAAACACTCTGGACCCCTCACACGCAGCCCACTCCCTCTTTGAACTGTTGCCGTCCGGTCGTCACTTTAGAGCTCTGAACACCAGAACAACCAGGAACAGTTTCTCCCCTCAGGCAGTCATTAACAACTGATAATGTTCCTACCCATACCACTCTGCACTAATTCTTGTACTGCTGACTGATGCTCAGTCCACTTTTGCACATACTTCCTTTATCACTTGCACAACTCAATGTCTATTCTTGATTTTATTATGTCTATTTTTTATTTTTATACTGTATTTTTGTAAATTTAGAATGTCTATTTTGTAAATTTGGATTTATATTTTATTACCTGTATCTTGTATTGTCTTTGTGAATGTTGCAGTGTAGTGCCTCTGCACAAAAACACATTCCTCGTATGTGCAAACATACCTGGCAATAAAGCTCATTGTGATTCTTTGACGTCAATCTCTAAATATTAGGGTCTTAATTTAATGTTACTTTATTTAGCCACAAATCCCATCAGCTCGTCTGTCCCCTTAGAACCTCTAGCAGATGTCAGATGTGCCGCACAGGTTGGGAGCCGCTGCTTTTAATGGTATGGATTATCATTAGAACAGACATAAAGCTATTGTGTGAAATGCTCAAAACTTTCACTAAAGAAAGAAGATTCAAGACCACGTCTGCAAGTTTGAACAACCTCAAAAATATTGCTCCTAAAAGAAGAAGGCGCACAAGTTGGAAACACAGCTGGTCAACAAATGGCGTACAAATGTCAATCGATCATCGCCATAGCGATGTCTGTCTGTTGCCATGGCAAGTTCCTACTCACAGCTTCCGAGTTGTCTATGAAGGGGTCACTCTCATCGTAGCCAAAGCCGATGTCGATCAAATCTTGCATCCGATCTTTCCGCCTCCTTTTCACATAATTACCCTGGAAGATGATCAGCAGAAGTTGGAATGTGGCACCTGAGGGCTCTAAATATAATCATAGAACATACAACTCACATATTTGCTTTCAAACTTCTTGGCGAGGGCCTCCACCTGCAGGCGTTCTCTCTCATCGTCGTTAAAGGGGTCACTGGGGTCCAGGGAAGACTTAGTACTGGGCGTCCTAATCTTCTTGGCCTGTGAAGGGAAGGATGTGAGCCCAATCAGATCAGCAACTTGCATGTTTTGGGTCTAAAGATGGGTACATGGTCAAAACTTAACACACTACAGGAGGTCAATGACACTTTTGACACAATGACAGGTCAGAGCCTGCTTTCACCAAAAATGACTCACAAACTAATCTTCAGCGTCAACCTCTAAACAAGTTCCATTTCTATTAGGGGTGTAACGGTTCACGGGTATGTATTGAACCGTTTCGGTGCGGTCTGTTCGGTTCGGTACACTTGCGTACCGTTTCGGTATTTTTATTAAATAGTATAAATTTATTATTAGCAAGATATTAAGCGCAGCGGAACAATGTTCCTAGGCGAGTTTCCGCATGGACACAATGACTGACGAGCACGAGCATGAGTAAGAAAATGGCCAGAAGAGAAGCCAGCGCTTGAAGACCCTCCCACCTCACTACGGTCTCCTGTTTGGGAACACTTTGGCTTCTCTGTTAAAATACATAACGGGGATAGACGAGTGGATAAATTTAAAGTTGTATGCCGACATTGTTCCACGGAGATCAGGCAGGCAACACATCTAACATTTTCTACTGCTGGAGATATTATAACCAGATCTACGCTCTCTTCAGAAAATGTGGATAGGTAATCTATCCTAACTAGTTGCAGTATTTCATTTTTTATTTTTAAAAAATGTGCTTTTCTTTATAAAGAGTGCAATTTATTTAAAATATCACCCAAATGTGTCACTTTTATTTATTTTATGCAAGAATTCTATTGTGTATTGGCAGCTTTTCAAAATAAAGATTATGTAAGTTCTTAGTGTTTCGTACCGAACCGAATGAACCGAACCGAACTCTCCAAGACACTGTACCGAACCGAATACGATTTTAGCGTACTGTTACACCCCTAATTTCTACCCATTAACACTACTCCTGAGAGATGAAGGGGTGTCCCAATTCACCTTTGAAATAAAGTATGAGTAAATCCCTTTAAACAAAGGCGAAAGATTGATTTCCCAATAGAGTGCTGCTAGTACAATTGCTATTTGCATGAAGATGCTCCCAGGGCGACCAAAGACATGATATATTGAACACGTTTACATGCTTAAAATTTTAAAACGACTAGAAGAGAGTGATTTCCTAGGGGGCTTTTTCTTCTTTGGTTCTAGAGTCATGTGAGCATCTCAGGCTATTCATAGATAGATCCTTAGTGTTCAAATGTTATGATATATCCCATAATTGTGCATTTAAAACAGTTAAATTTCAAATGGTTTGGTATCGGTTAAAGACTCAAACAGAATTTCTAATTTGACTGATCATAGTACAATTAAATTAAAGGTGTTTGATGGATTGAGGGGATTCACAGAACTGACAAATCAGGACGTTATATCCTGGCAATTAGAATATTACGTGTGAGTCTGGAATTCTGCATCTAAAAAACTACTTGTTCATGTCTAGATTAAAAATTTAAACCAATTCTTTTGTTGACCAAGGTGTCACACATTGTTTTTACATTCATCCCATTCAATCTTTCTCATTATACGTGTAGTGATAACTGATCTGATATCAGTACTAGACGGTATTCTGTAATTGCATATTTCCTTGTTATAAGAGCTTTGGTGGCATATTCGTTTCCAGGCATACCTAGATCATATTTTTCCATTTTTAAAGGACCAATTAGGTCACGATTAATGAAATGTCTGTTTTAGGGCGTACCTAAAATCACAATTTCAGAGCTTGAAGGCAATTTTGTAGGGGTGTCCCAATGCATAAGGGTATGGCAAAAATGCTAATTTTCCAGTATCAGAAAGAGTAAAATTGTTGTTTTTTCTGGCCGTTAAAAAAAGGGTTTTACTTGAAAATTCACTGAATATTAAATGTATCTGGCTCTGAGGTGGTTTAACAAACAAACAAACAGTATTTATAATTAAATATTTTTGCCATATTACTTTCTGCAGGTGATGAGATTTCTACATCTTTTTTTAGTGCTAATAATAGAATGAGTAATAAATAACAGAATAAATACAGTTTATTTCGGGAGGAGACTATCTGGAGCCACACCTACTTCAATTATTCAATCAACCCTCTTCCATATAAACTGTTCCTTCCTCCTGTTCCCTGACTCAGTCTGAATCAGCTTCATCGCTCCCACCTTCCTCCCCTTCACCTCTCATGGGGGTCTACTCGGACGCATCCGAGCAAGACAGCAAGCCTTCACCTTCGTACCCGCCACACACGCTTATGAACTTAAAGCAGGTCCAGATATTCGAACTCCTGAAATAATAGAATACTAAAAGCCTAGAAAAAAAATTGCTTTTCTTGTGTCCGTTCATATAATGATGTGCACATAACAGTCCATACAAAGATTATTATTAAAATCTAGTGAACAAAAAAATAACTCTTTCTTCAACTGAAATTAATAAAAAAGGGAAAAAAACTACAGAAAAAATGCTTTCCGTATTCATACGTCAGTTTATTTACACTACTTTCATATAGTTTCATAGTTGTAACAGTTTATGTCATCTGCAGACACCTTACAGACTTTTCTTTTCAAGCTTTTAATGTTTACGGTCAGATCCTGCATGTGTCGTTTAGCAGAAAGCTAGGAGAAAGCCCAATATGGGATTTTTTATACGACTCCATTATTGTACCAGAGGCAGGCCACGATAGAGCTGAAGATCTTTGCCCAAACCCAACAGTGCACGCCGGGACCCAACGAACTGAATCTATTAAATGGCACACGGGCTCGGGTCAGGTTTTACAATGTATGGTGACCACACAGGTATCCAGTTTGGTTTTTTCATTTATAATATCAATCCGCTGTTACTGGTAACCATAGTTACTCAACCATATCGGACAGTGGCTAAGTATACACTCTTCAATTTTGCCACTTCAGGGGGAACAAAACCCATATACTATTCCCTGCAAACGTACAGTTGCTGAAAATCATTTCTAGATTTGATCTGCTTTTAGAAACATAATTATTCAAGTAGAGTTTGTTATTTGAGTAAATATATGTGATCCATCGTATTAAAATTCACAACAAAACAGTTTAACTGTAAGCTCGTTGGTAGAAACCTTTACTAAACAGAAAAGAATAGAGCAAGTATTATATTTTTAAAAAGAACTGGACAAAAATCTAGATTTCAGTTTTAATATTCTTTAGTTTAAATTGTAAAGTACTGGTAGTTCTACGATTCAAAGCACATCAGTCATGATTTGTGTTAAAAAAAAAAAAAGATTATTACCTTTAATCAGGGTGTTAAACAGACTGCAAATATGTATGAATATTTGATGTTAATGTTTTTATTTTAATGCATCCTGTTCTTTTAAAGTGTTTATTCATTAATGAACACAGTTAATGCCAAATTAACATTATTTCCTAAGAATCACTGTAAACAGAAGTAATGAAAGTTCAGTTTTGCATTACATTAAATATATTACAAGACAAAAACTATATTTTGATTTGTAAAAACATTGTTTGACTTTTTCGAAGACAGAGCAAATGTTTGTTGCTGTATCTCACTGATCTCACAATCTCAAAGTATAACCAGGCGTCAAGGCTTTTGTACAACTATACACTTTGTTTTGTGTACTTTCCTGGTGTTGAATTCAGGAACGTATAAACGTCAGGAAATCCAATTTATGGCCTAATCTCTTCCCACAGAAAGCCAAGTTGTGGAGATTAAGAGTGAAGTTTTTAAATATTTATTTTTGTAGCCAATACCTTTATTTGTTTGTTTGATGGATTAGCAAGAAAAACAAGAAAGAGAGCATGGAAGGGTTGGGAAAATTTTCGATATTGAACCTACATTGCCCTGCGCACTATGTCCGGCTCACAGTTCACTACACCAGTGATTCCCAGCCAGGTACCGTTCTGTGTATAAATTGTTACTGGGCCACACAGGAAATCTTTGTTCTAGTCCATAAAGGAAATACCAGCATTGAACTAGGTGTAATAAACATTGGAGATTGCTGCACTACACCAGAGCCAGGCTGACCCAATCCTCTTAAAGCATGACATCATAAGAATAACTCGCAGTTCAGCATGTTTCCATATTAAGAGCAGCCATTTTACTGCTTGTTTTGCCACTCAGTCTCCATGTGATGAATATCTGTAACACCGGTCCCTTCTTGGCTCTAATAGAAGCTCTAAAAACAGCTTGTGTACTGAAAAAATATCCTGTAACTTTAGTATTCTAAAAGGTCCAGCACTGTTGGGTTACTTGGTTTATGACCCCTTTAAAATTGTTCGTGAAGGTTCCAAATTCACATGCGTTTTATCAGCAGAACTTTTAACTTACTTTCCAAAATTGATAACCCGTTTCTCAATCTGCAAGTACAAAACTAGCACAAGTAATCAAAAGTCAGGGCAACCATAACAAAGCTCTTCATTAGCAGCTCATGAATGAAGAGCACGTTCATTCACCACTCTTGCGCTTCAACGTGCGCACCGTAGTCACGTGACACATAACCTGGCATAAAGTTAATGATCAAACATTACTGAGGCACGTCATCCAAACAGAATTAACTGATAGTCCTCTGACAGACTGACAAGCTTGATGACACCCGTAAACTGGTGAGCTCCTGGAGAGCAGCCCCTTCTCTCTGAACTCCTCAGCTAAGTGGCTAATGCAAAAGCAAACTCAGCACAAACAAGCCCTGGGGAAAACGACAAACCGCGGCACTGCACACTCTTCCCCAAAGTAAACCGGGCGCTTACGGTACCTGTTGAGACTGGACGAGCTCGCTGTAGTTGAACTCGGCCGAATTCTCCTCGTTGGGCTCCGACAGGCACAGATTAAGCCGCACCGTCGTCCCTTTGGGCTCTTCGCTCTCTCTCTTCCCGATTAAGCCCCCGCGGTCACCCGCTGGCGTTGCCCCTGTCCCCACCATCTTCATCTTGCTCTCCTTGTCCAAGCTCACCTCGGTGGCCCCGTCATCCTCCAGCCGCCGTCTCCTGCCATCGTTGCCCAGTCCACTAGAGAGGACAGGCAGGGTGACAAACTGCACTTTTCTCGGTTCGGCCATTTGGATGATCCGCGCTCCTGGACACTCAGTCACTCACTTGCGGAGCTCGACTTCGCCAAACAACTTGATTTTAAGAGCGTAGAAGCGGATTTAAAAGGATTTCGGGGGCTTTGCCGATTAAAGAATCCCCTCCGCACCTTACATGGCGTGTGTGGGAAGGGATGCCTGGTTTAAGGTTGATTTTTGAGGCGCAAGCATCCTCGGGTCGCTTCGCTCAGGGGACTCGGGAGATACGAACAGCCATCTTAGATGAGAGTGAGTAAATAAAGAGCGGAGATGAGTGAACTGAGCATGCGTGGACACGGACACCGGAAATGGCGTAGGCATTGGTAAAGTAATCTGGCCAATCAGATAACACCAAAGAGGGCAGCGCGTCCAATCAGAGAGATGTCACGGCCACAGACGTTCTAATGAGCAATTAAGAGATGTTACGTCGAAAGAAAAGACTCTTTTGAAACTGAACTAATTATAGATGGAAATGGAACTAAGATAAGGGGGTTTAAGTTCAAGACGATTCTCTACATTTGATTATCGAGTTTATAAGACAATAATAATTTATTATTTGATTAAATATACCAACATCAAAATTAACAATGTCTTTTTTGGTGATAAATAAAAATATTATTGTTGGACAATTTACATATAATTAGCATTCCATCTAGACTAACATCACATAGATTGGTGGTACAATACCTGAAATATATTATTTTTAAACACACAAAGAATAAGCTGCTTAAATGCGAAAGCATAAAAACTTTATTTTGTTGCACTCAACAGTCTGTAGACCTTTGCAAATGTTTATACATTTATTTTCTCCTGAAAAATGACACAGTAAGGAAATATCCTTCATTAAATCACGTTTATTGTAAAACTTTTGCTGCTAACAAACATTAAAACATGACTATATAATAATTGTATAATATTTTAGTGCATAGGTGTGTTGGCATGTGATCATACTGCCACTCTGTTGTCTTTGGCCCATTTCTTCATGATGCGGATGATGTACTCAACCTGTGGGTTTCCAGTGCTTCGTAACATTGGTAGGACTTCTTTCAGCGTTTCTCTGTAAACAATGATACAATAACAAAAATATGAGTATCAAAAGGACTATATTTTTTTCTGTGGAAACAACCAACTGTTTCATGGTTGAGAATAACCAATAGAATTAATATAGTTTATAAAGTTCATTACTTTTAATAACTAACGAAACTTAATCAGATATTTCAACTAAACCATCTCAATTTATTATATTTGAACTTAAACTTCACAGATGTAGTGAAGTGAAGGAGTCCAATGAGTGCTAGAATGTAGTGCTACAGCTAATGTTTTTAATATGTACAGTATGATTTTCTTGCACTGGTTCATACCGAGACTCTCGACCTGCCAGTATGAGCTGGAAGATGCCCACACATGCTCCACGCTTGCCCTCCCAGTACTCAGGGTTTTGATCCAGTCTCTCCAGGGCATCAAATGCTTTAGCAGAGTAATAGAACTGACCCATCTAAAAACAAGAGTGCGACTATTTGTAAGTTACAGTAAAGTAAACATCAACATTAGATTATAATGATGAGAATCGGTAGCTTCGTTTGTCTCAGTTTACCTCTCAACTGTTGGCTCATTTGAAAGTAGGGCTGTTTAATTAATCGCAAAAAAAAATACGATTTAAGCACATGCAATTTTTTTACCGCATGAGGCTGCAACTTCATCTGTTTACATTTTTATTCAGAATACAGAATACAAAATACACATGATTTTAATCTGTAATATCTTATTGTTAAGGATTAGAAGCTTGTCGGTTCGAGGCTCACCGGTGACCTTCCTGGAAGGAGTTTGCATGTTCTTCCCTGTGCTTGTGTTTGTTTCCTCCGGTTTCCCCCAAAATCCCAAAAACAGCAGTTAGGTTAATTGAAAAATCTAAATTCCCCTTAGGGGGAATTTGTCCAGGGTGTACCCCCGCCTCTCGCCCAGTGTGTGCTGGAGACCCCTGTCAGACTGTTAGACTCAGAAAGGGAACAATCAGGTTGGAAAATGAATGAATGACTGAATGAATGAATGTTTTTGTTATGCCTGGAATTCAGGTTAGTGAATCTTTATTTTTTGTCTGTTGCCTGACAATTTCTTAAAGTTTTTGAAAACATTTAGAATGTATGTATGGATGTGGTTTGTTGGGAAAAGGAAAAAAAAACAGCAGCTAAAAATCGCAATCGCAATATTCGTTAAAAAAAAAAAAAACGCATTATGATTATTTAGTCCATATTGCACAGCCCTATTTCAAAGTAAATATAATGAGCTAACATTTGAGAGAATTATAAAACAATCTTACTTTCTGACTAACTTTATGCTCTGGTTAGTATTTTTTCATATTTTGGTTCGGTTTTGTTTTGAAGCTCATTAGAAGTATAAATACTAGCTGACTCTGTGCGTTGAATTTGGGGAAGATGGTTTTGAGGCCATAATTTTGAAAAGAATCAACTCAAACATTTATTCAGATTTGCCCACAGCAGCATTCAGCCTTAAGTGCAAAACAAATAAAACAGCTGTGACTAGTACAGAAAGATTACTAAATGTTAAAACGGCTTCCTCCATGCAGGAAGCATTAAAAGAAGCTTCCTTAGCAAGATGGATGTATGATGGATCCTTATGTTGTGGCTATCTCCTGCTTCTGTCTATCTCAAAAAATCCCACATAGGGCTCTGTGGCTTTCTTCAGATTTTACATGTTGCCCAATGGAGCAGTGAAAATACATACGCACAAACCAACTGTAAATGAAAAAAAAAGACAGAAAATAAGAACGTCACGAGTCTCGGTGCAAGTAGTCCATTGCAGTTTTAAAGGTTCATGTTGTCACAATGCACATTTTAATGCTCAGATTGCTCTCATTGTACAACTGTATCCATCACTACAACATTGGGTTTATATCTATTAGCCCGGTATATAGGTAAACACTAATTAAAATTCTGTAAAGTATGTACATATATTCTTAATTATTTGCATGTATAACTCACTGATCATTGATTGAACCCAAACTGCATCTTGTTACCTTGTAATTGTACATAGACAAAATATTTGATTGGAGATTAGTGGTCATTAATTACTAGACAAACTACGATTCGATTTTAAGTCGAGAAGCATTCTTGGGAATGCATAGAAAATTCACCGAACATTTTTTCACAGAGTCTTTCAGCAGCTTTTGAAAAAACATTTATTTAACACCAGAAGCAAAAACCAACAACCCCTGTATCAGGTAGATAATCTTGTCGTGAGATGTTAATCACTTCTCATGGCCTCATGTACACTCTCCAATAGTCTCCAAACTAGTCACACAAATAAAAAAAATCAACAATTGCAAGGTATAATCAGTTTCAGTGAGACTGAGCCTTAGTCCCTCCCTCTACATCCATCGATATTCTAAGCGAAATATTAAGAATGCTTAACTGAAGGGGTGAAATGAAAGGGTTTTACACAGTTTCTAATTCATGGCCAGCAGTACTTGTTAATGGCACAAGAGCCCTGAAACATGAACCAGTCTGGGTCTTTTGCACATCACTCTCACCTTGTAGCAATCGTTGGCAATGAGCTGTAGGAGGCTAAAGGGGTCTGAGGAGGATTCCAGTCTCAGATAAAGTTCCCAGGCCTGCCGAGGCTTCTGGTTCATGATGTCTGCAACACAAAGAAAAGAAATCCCATACATCTGTGATGTCTCTTAACTGCAAATTAAGTTCAGAACCAAATCATGGAGTAGGCAACACAGTACTTCTTTTGAAAAAGTTACATCTTCAATTAATGTAACTACTTAGCTACTGCATAGTCTACAATTTTGTTTACACACACTGGCGAATATTCTGAAAAAGCATTTTTCACAGTTTAGTGGTTAGGTGAAGCCATTTATTGTCAAACAGCTGTTTTCTCTTTTTAAATCATAATGACAACACAAACTAAAAAAAAGAGTTTGTGCAGCTGATAAAGGTAACGATCCTCACCCTCGACCTGTGGCTCCTGATAGACCCTTGACTCTGTCATCCAAATATGCTCTAAAATTTCTGAATTATGAGCATTGTGGAAAGGAAAAGAGCCATCAAAGGATCTACTGTACTAAACAGGAAATTGACATATAAATAATCAGAGGAACTGAGAACACAATCAGCAATGTTCAAACTCCAATTAAGAAGAGGAAAGTGATGGATTCTGTTGAAACCTTTCTGCTACAACTGCCAGAAAAATGGTAAGGGGTGGAAAGAAAAAAAATGCACAAATAACTCCAACTGAAATATTGGGCTCTCCAAAAAATGTGCTTTGGCTGTTTCAAGGAGCACAGTAAGGAGACACTTGAAAAAAATAAGTTGCATGGTCAAGTTGCCAAAAGATAGCAAGTTTTTGTCACTATACAAGTGTCACAAAGTAGCTGCTTATAATACGCCAGAGACCTTTGAAACTATTAGGAACAAGCGATGAGACCAAAATTTTACTTCTTGACCACAACCATAAAAACTAGATTCGGAGAGGAATCAACATGAACAGAACATTATCCCCACTGTGAAACAGTGTTTTGGGGATGTGTAAGCTCCAAAGTTACAGGAAACTTGGTCAAAACTGATGGAAGATGAATGCAGCATAATCTCAAAGAATACTGGAGGAACATTTGGAGGGAAGCTGTGCATGGGATGTTCCACACGGCAAAGATTCAAAACCAAGGCCAAGTCCACTTGCAGTTGGTTCCACCAGAACAAAGTGAAGGTTCTGTAGTGGATCTCAGTCTCCTGACCTCAATATCATTGAACCACACTGGGGAGAACTCTGGCTTTTTACCAAGAAGAATGGGCTGCTTTACCAAAAGATAAGATAAAGAATATCATGGACAACTAGCTCAAGAGACTTCAAGCTGTCTTTGATGTCAAAGGGGGGAATACAAAATATTTAGATGTTTAAAAATATTTAAACTTTTGATCAGGGTAATTTGGAAAGTTTTCTGTTACAGTTGTCTGATAATAAATGGCTTCACCCAAACACTAACTATGAGTGGAAAATAAGTTTTTGGGTCATCATTCATATTTTCTGAAAAATGGCCAAGAAATGAAAAAAAACCGTATGAGCACAGCTATAGGCGTAAGAGGTGTGATTTTATTCACTTCATCAGCATCTTACCTTTCAAGTCAGAATCTGTGATTTTTGCAAGATGCTGTGACAAATTAAAAAGCTAAATTATTAAAACAGCACAACTTACAGCAGCGAGCAAGCCAGCTCTGGTAAACATAATCAGTCTTGATCTTCTCATTCTGGATGAGCAGGAATACCTGTGTACACCCAAATCACAGTCAGTGCCAGTAACTGGCTATCGTCACACTAGAACTCAAATCATTCATTCAATACCTCCTCAGCCTCCCTGTAGTTTCCCAGAGCTGCCTTGGCCTGAGCATAGTTAAAACTGAATGTGTCGTCGTTGTAGAAGTAACTCTGCAGGGAAACAAAACGATCGATTGGAGCACGACGCTTTATTTTCTCTGCACCCGAGCTAAACCCCCGATGTGTGCATTACCTTGACTGAGTTGAGATATATGAGAACATCCTCAAACTGTTTCAGCAGAAAGAAACAAGAAGCCATGCACTGCCGGCCTGGGATTGTATCTACAAAAAGAATATCACAAATACATCATACAGAAAATCAACAGCCAGAGACAAAGGAACAAGTAAAAAGATGCATTTGATATCCGTTATACAATTATTTTGCTGTTAGATAAGAGAAATAAACATTGACCCCTTCATAAAATATGGCTTTATACTTGGCAATAACAGAGAATAGACTTTTTCTTGTAGTTGGCCCCAGAAGTGTTTTTGTCCAACTCAAGGTCATTACGGTTTTGAGACTGACAAGGCAACTCAAACCTTTAACTCCCTCCACAGCATCTCTGTTGGATTGAGGTGTGGACACTGTTTGGGGTCATTGAAATGCTGCAATAACAAGCAATAACCTATTTTCACGTCTCTGGCTGAAGGAAGGAGATACTCACAGAAGAAGGTATTGGAGTTGGTCCATCATAAGACCAGTGCACTTTTGGGGATTTGAATTCATTTTAATAAGTAGTTTATTAACTTTTTGGAAACCATTGAGACACATCTAGCACACCTCGGAATCTGATTGGACCAGAAGTTAGTAGAGCAGCTTGCAAATGGCTAGCTCAATGTAAGTCAAGGCAATGTAAAATCTACTAATCTACTCTAAAAATACACTGAAGTTTGGCTTCAATCCACTGAAATCCACATATTGCAACCCCAAATCATAGCACTGCCCCCGCAGGCTTGTTTGTACAGTAGGCATGATGGGTGCATTACTTCATATTCCTCTCTTCGTACTCTGACGCCCCCATCAAACTGGAACAGAGTAAATCTTGACTCATCAGACCACATAACCTTCATCCATTTCTCCAGAGCCCAGTCTTTATGCTCCCTAGCAAAGTGAAGCCTCTTTCCTGGTTCGCCTCAATGATTAGTGGTTTTCTGAGGGCTGCACAACTGTTCAGTCCCAATCTCTTGAGCTCCCTTCACATGTGCATGTGGAAATGCTCTTTCTTTCATTACTAAACACAGCCTCTTTACTGTTGTAGAACAGTTCACTAAAAGTTTAAGTCACCACTATCCTTCCAGCTTTTATATTTTCATATAAAAAGCACAGTTCTTAACCCATTTTTAGTACTTTTCGCATCTCCTCAGATATTTCCTTTGGTTGTTGCCAATGATTGGGCACTTCTCAAACAGACAAAAATGGTTTCTATGACCACAAGATGTCTCTTTTTATTTTCTTAGAAGTTTCTGCACGCACCGGTGTGTGTGTGTGTGTGTGTCAATCACACCGGCTGTTTTGAATTAAATAGGAATGATGCAATCCCACCTATTGTTTAATTTGGTTTCAAATATAATGTATAGGTGCCATTAAGGTTATTGACTATAGTATTTAAAACATTTACATGATTTAAGACACATAAAGTGCAAGAAAAGTCAACTTAAAATGTGACAAAATGCATGATCGTCTTTCAGTTTCACTTTACAAACCCCAAAATCGGTGCCGTCAGTGCCATCTAGTGGTGAAAAGAGGGAACCCTTGGAAGTACAAGAACTGTGATATGGATTGTATTTTTAAAAGTTCTAGCACAAAATAGCTCAATGGAACAAAAATAGCTTGGAACAGTGTTTAATGTTTAGGAACGTTTCCTCTGTTTTTTGGCCTTTTTTTTTTTACAGTTTTTAGGGGATTTATTGAATTTTTAGGATAGACTGGCGACCAGTCCACGGTGCACCACTGCCTCTTGCCCGATGTGAGCTTGAGATAAGCACCAGCAGACCACCCTGACCCGAAAGGGAATAAGCAGGCAGGAAAAGGAATGAATGAATTTTTATTTTGTCTCACCAATTTTGTTTTTTGTTATAAACCATGAAAAACCTTTAGAATGTACTGAATTATTTGTAAATTTACTGATTATTTGTAAAAAAAAAATGATATCCAGCTTTGCCAAAAAAATGTTTTATAAGTAATTTATTAGAAGAGCTTGCAAGTGGTAAAGAATGCTCAAAAAAGGTTAAGAAATGAAAAGCAAACCCTTAGTTAAATATCTTGCTGCCAGCTGAATCACGGATGCAGCAATAATCCAATAGGAGGCCCCGTACCTATTTGCTAAGTTCAATCCAGGTAGTGAGTTTCTTTTTTACCAGAAAGCACACTTAAAAAGCAAAACGTCTGCTGAATATATCTTGTGCGTTTGATACAAACTTACTATTAAATGTATGGACTGACCATTTATTTGCCTGCCGAGACTCAGAGTGAGTACAATCTTTCACTTACCACAACAAAAGAGAGGTATGCAGCACAGTTAGATTAAATAAAAATTAATTCTCCATCTACAACCATTTCTCTGGGTTCAGTGGTGTTTCAAGCTTTTCTTGAATCATTTTACAAAAGAAAATAAAGTGCTTGGAGCAAGAACAAGTAATGCGTTGCTAATTACACTTAGAAGTTCTACGTTTAATAAAGAACTAAATGTGACTGGCTCCCATCCACAGTGCACAGGGGCCCGAGTGCTGAACCAGCGCTAATAACACTATTGTTAGCCACAACAATGATCTTACCGCATTCACTGGCTGAGCCTCCAACCAACTGGAAAAACTGCTGGGCGATTTTCAGATTCTCCCTCTGTCAAACACACATGAACACAGATAAGAGGAGACCAGTGTCAAGCTTTGCTGAGGACAATGGAATCTGCGGAGAAATGCTTGAAACTCATAAACTCAACAAATAATCTTTACGAACCGATCCGATTTCTTGTCCTAAAGCCGCATTCACCACCCCCTTCAGGATATACTCCTGTAAACAACAGAGACAGACAGAACTGTACTCAATGCCATCAAACACAATCTAAAAGGCGGGATAATGCTGAAAATACAAGACCAACAGTGAACAGTCGGGGATGTTTGACAAACTTTAGTCAATTTAGGAAGTAATTGACTAAATGCAGCAGCTAGAGTTCTAACTAGAACAAAAAAATATGACCATATAACCCCAGTTTTATCGTCTTTACATTGGCTACCCGTCAAATTTCGCATTGATTACAAAATAATGCTATTACCTTACAAAGCCCTTAATGGATTAGCGCCCAGTTAACTATCAAACCTCCTAACACGGTACAACCCCACACGCACTTTAAGATCACAAAACTCTGGACTTCTAGTAGTTCCTAGAATAGCAAAGAGCACTAAAGGCGGTAGAGCGTTCTCACATTTAGCCCCTAAACTCTGGAAAAGCCTCCCTTACAGCGTCCGTGGCTCAGACTCACTCGCCCAGTTTAAGTGTAGATTAAAGACGTATCTTTTCAGCAAGGCCTATACTTAACTCCGTGAAAGACTACGATCTTACATTAAACTATATTAATTATGTTGGCTTGCTTGCAAAGCCAACATATTGTTATTGCACCTAAACTTATTATGTTGGCTTGCTTGCAAAGCCAACATATTGATATTGCACTTAAACTTATTATTATTCTTCTTCTTCTTCTTCTTCTCTTTTCCTACGTCAAAATTTTACAGAGCTTCTCCTCCTAGACCGTTCGAGCTACAGCCACGAAACTTTCCACGGTCGTCCAAGCTGTTCCCACTCGAGTTGCTATGTCTTTTCGGACCGATTTGACCAGCGGTTTCCGTAAAAATCGCGAATTTCGGCCCAAAAATCGCCCAAGTCATTCCCTATGGGAGCCCTAGAGTGGTGATGTCATCGCTCACTCTAACTTTGAGCAAGCTCAGTCTTGTTGCTACTTGCACTGTTTTCTCAAATAAAAATTAACCTTTACACACACATTTTATACCTAAATGGTAGAGATTTTTGTCCTCTTTCAGTTGGTGCTGTTTTCATTTTTAAAAAACACACGGTTTTTACTCCAGGTGGCCTAAACCACAAGGAGTGCACATAATTGCTCCATTCACCTCCATTCAAAAAATCTGGTGGATTCTGTTCAAAATCTCAATCGCAGGCTATTTATAACTCGCCATAAATCATTCAAACTATATCACAGCTTCACAAAACTTACACCATTTTCTTCCTTAAAATCTTGTGATTCTAACAGTAAAGGAAATATTTTAATGTCTCTTGTCCTTCTTTCGTAATCCTTATTTGTTTGGAGGTATGGATTTCTCAGAAATGAGCAGTTGCACAGGATCAAATGAAGGCTTTTTCTAGCTCGCCATAATTTTTTTATTTCTAATCAAGCCTTCACAAAATTTACAGCATTCTCTTCGTTAGGGTCTTCTGCTTCTGACAAAGAAAGAATCATTTAGATATGTCTTACGGTTCTTCTATAATCTTTATTTGTTTGAGGCATGAAAATTGGATTTTCTCCAGCAGATTTGCCATCATTTGAAAATCTGACAGTTGACACTGGCAGTTTCAACAGCTGGCCCTTTGCAGCAGCTGCACTTGATTTCAAATAAGTAGGTCAAAGGTGTCTCATTGACTTTCAATGGCCCATTGAAATGAATGGAGCATGAACCCCACAGATCCTAATGTAAAAGAGCTTCTGTAATTGATTGACACTGGAAAGTCATACCAGCATTAAGGAATCAAATCACTTATCCAGCCAATCATTCCTTGTGATTTAACATAAAATAATTAAGCCACACCCACTTTTTTACAAAACTATCGATGTCAAATATTTTCTGAACGGAACACAGTAGAGACATGGGGGTTGCTTTATATTATTCTAAATGGAAAGTAGATTACAACATGATGTCACTGACTCCTCCATAGCAACCAGACTGGTTACCATAGCAACCAATATGGCATGTCTATCTCAGCTTAGGAAAATCATAGAGATGGGGGTTGCTGTATTTTACCCGTATAGATATGGGGAGCAATATATTAGGTCAGCGACCTCTCCATAGCAACCAAACTGGTTACCATAGCAACCAATATGGCGCAGCTCTATCTCAGCTTTGGAAAGTCATAGAGACATGGGGGTTGATGTATTGACATGGAGAACAATGTGTTAGGTCACTGACCCCTCCATAGCAACCAGACTGGTTACCATAGCAACCAATTTTGCATGTACCTATCTCAGCTCAGGAAAATCATAGAGACATGGGGGTTGCTGTAATTTACTCGTATTCATATGGGGAACAATATATTAGGTCAGCGACCCCTCCATAGCAACCACACTGTTACCATAGCAACCAATATGGCGTATCTCTATCTCAGCTTACGAAAGTCATAGAGACATGGGGTTGGTGTATTTTACTCGTGTTGACATGGGGAACAATATGTTAGGTCACTCACCCCTCCATAACAACCAGACTGGTTACCATAGCAACCAATTTTGCATGTACCTATCTCAGCTTATGAAAATCATAGGGACATGGGGGTTGGATTATGTTATTGTTGCGGAATTGACAACATTTAAAAAAATAGGTATTAACGGTACCAACCCAAGCCAACATCGAAGTTTGCGTGCAAACTTTAAAATCTAGTTATTCTTCTTCTTCTTCTTCTTCTTCTTCTCTTTTCTTCTGACAAAAATTCTCAACACTACTCCTCCTAGCCCGTTCGAGCTACAGCCGCGAAACTTTCAACACACCTCAAAGCTGTTATGTAGTTTGTTGCTATATCTCTTCGGACCGATTTGATCAGCGGTTTTCGTAAAAATCGCGAATTTCGGCCCAAAAATCGCCCAAGTCATTCCCTATGGGGGCCCT
>SRMA01027315.1:302774-333536 GCA_007224835.1 Danionella cerebrum
GTAATGTGGTGACAATGTTACTAGCTATTATTAGTAATGTAGTGACAATGTTACTGGCTAGTATTAGTAATGTATTGACAATGTTACTAGCTATTATTAGTAATGTAGTGACAATGTTACCAGCTATTATTAGTAATGTAGTGACAATGTTACTGGCTATTATTAGTAATGTAGTGACAATGTTACTGGCTATTATTAGTAATGTAGTGACAATGTTACTAGCTATTATTAGTAATGTGGGGGCAATGTTACTGGCTATTATTAGTAATGTAGTGACAATGTTACTAGCTATTATTAGTAATGTGGGGGCAATGTTACTAGCTATTATTAGTAATGTAGTGACAATGTTACTGGCTATTATTAGTAATGTAGTGTTAATGTTACTGGCTATTATTAGTAATGTAGTGACAATGTTACTGGCTATTATTAGTAATGTAGTGACAATGTTACTAGCTGTTATTAGTAATGTGGTGACAATGTTACTGGCTATTATTAGTAATGTAGTGACAATGTTACTGGCTATTATTAGTAATGTAGTGACAATGTTACTGGCTATTATTAGTAATGTAGTGACAATGTTACTAGCTATTATAAGAAATGTAGTGACAATGTTACTGGCTATTATTAGTAATGTAGTGACAATGTTACTAGCTATTATTAGTAATGTAGTGACAATGTTACTAGCTATTATTAGTAATGTGGTGACAATGTTACTGGCTATCATTAGAAATGTAGTGACAATGTTACTGGCTATTATTAGTAATGTAGTGACAATGTTACTGGCTATTATTAGTAATGTAGTGACAATGTTACTGGCTATTACGGTATTACTAATGTGGGGGCAATGTTGCACTGGAACAGTGATGGTGATAATGAATGGTGGACTTTAGAATGATGAGTGGGGGCAAAGTAAAACATTACAGCCTTTTTTTTGTTACTTTTACTGTTTACTGTCTGTTCATGTTACATGTTTGGTTGTTAACTTTTACACAGTTGATATGAAATATTTTACAACAGTATTTGGTTCAGAATCTTTTTTTTCTAGATCTTCCTCATTTAAAATTGGGTGCGTCTTATGTGCCGGTGCGTCTTATGAGCCGAAAAATACGGTATATATTTATCTGCCCCCAACACCACCACTTTGATTTGAACGTTAATACAGAAAACAACATATAATGATGACTGCAGACATTCAGGCAGGTGCTGATTGCTAGAGAGTGGTGGTGATGTCATCAATACACTTTTAAAGATATTTGTACATAGTATGTTCAATATAGTAATGAGAAGTTTTTAAGTTTTAAAGATGCTGTTATATGTGTTGTAAAGGGTTAGGAATGGGTTTTCCTTCATTATGAGTTAATTGATGTTTTATGCCACAAATTTATAAAAACCATTTATGAAAATATTCTTCTGCATGATTAAGCTAAATTTGAGTAACGCTATTGGTGGTACATTTGTATTGCTGTGAAACTCATTCCGATACGGCTCGTTATTTAGACATTTGCAACAAACTGTTAATTAATCTAACAGTGTTTTTCCTCCCCGTTTGATTGTTCTGCTTAAATGTTGATAGAAATACAGACATTCAGATACAGGAAACCCCCTCCGCTCTTCATCTGTAGCTTTCCCATTACATTCAAGAGTGCGCAGGCGTACACAGGCCCAAGGTCAGGCTGACCTGAGTTCACGAGACTCACTCGCCCCCACCACACCGGAGAGCTGAAGTCAGCATTTCTTGCAACAAGCACATGATGTCATACGTCCCCTTTTCTTGTAAAAACTTCATTAACACCCACTGTTCTGAACTGTATAAAAACCCAGAACAAACTGTAATAAATTCGTGACTGGTTGATGCATGATCCCCGTGTCGTGTTTCTTTCCTTGTCACCTCTGGGGCCCCGGAAAACTTCGTCTCGAGACAGAAAGGAACAGAGTCCTTCCATCACAAATGGTAAAAAATTGAATTAACAAATAGAATTCTACACTTTGTGATGGCGTTAAGTATGACCAGTGAACCCTAACTGCTAAATCCATTTGGAAAAAAACGTCTATTAACACATATCAAGAGTACAAAGAGTGTATGTGTGGCCCAAGTACCTGGGGTGTGGTGGGCTCCAGGTCTTTGATTAGCTTGTAGGCCTCTTGAATATCATCTATATGTGGGAAGACAACATAAACATACAATCTAATGTCTCCAGTCTCACAGTACCTCCACATCCCATGCTTTACCTTGTCTGAGATAATAGATGACCAGGTTGAGCCGGGCTTCGGAGATAACGTCAATCAGAGGAGGTAACACCTGCAAGGCCCCCTCACCCCCACGAAACACCACCAGATTGTGCTGAATGAGCTCCTTAGCGAACTGGAATGAGCTGGAGGAGATATCAATCAGGTTCTTCAGTTCTGTCTGAGGAAGAGAAAAGTTAGGAGATCATCTGAACATTTTGAAAATTGGCAGAAAATGAATTAAATAGAAAATTATAGCTCAAAAAAAACAGTTTCGCATGGCTGGATGAGAGAAACAAAAGCATTGTGATCGCACCACTTGAGGACAGCTGCAGAGTTATTTGTTTTTAACGGATAATACAGCAGAACAGCAAGTAAATGTTTGTATCTTGAATTTTTCTTCGCATCTCGAAGCATTCGTATCTCAGGGTACCACTGTAATGTGCTTTCAGTTTGTTGCATGCAAACAAAATTCAGCACACAGGCAACGGGCACCAAGACTTCAGTACAAGTACATTTTATTGCATTTCCATTGGATATTTCCCGAACCCTTTAAAAATGGCCACTTTTTAACAAACTCCTCAAAGAGATTTTATCTTTTTGTCTCCATACAGCAAATGTCAAATTTTCCCTCAAAAAGGAAGTTGGTAAGTTGTTGTCAGATCCGGTTCAAATGTGCCATGTGTTTTAAGAGTCCATGTCTGAACAAATCTATATAGAAACCTACAGCGTCGGTTATAGCCCCACCTAGTGGCAACATGGAATATCCCGTTTTCTGCAGTGTTATACTGCCATTTCAGACTGTGTTTGAAGGATATACAGGTTTACATAAGGTACAAAGACCTGAAAAAAGTCAATTGGAGTGCATTTCCAAAAGTTTTCTTTTCATTTTCTTTTTAAAATTTGTGCAATTGCAGTCCTCGTACTTTAACAAACTCCCCCTAGAGATTTTATTTGATCACCATCAAACGCTTGAATTCTAAAATTGCGAAGCTATTCTGAATTCGTTGAATGGTTTGTTGTTGGAGATCAACTAAATTTTGATGTTTTTGAGCAGGAATTTGTAATTTCCCGGCCGTACAATATCCGATGAGGATAAAGTTTTCTATTTAGAAATATTTAGTCATGACACTTTGAGATGTGTGTATTGTTTAGCAATTTTAACAATTCTCGCTTCAATACATCTTTTAAAAAGGAATCGGTCATGACGATGGCGCCGGAGATGCTCAAGCCCTTTGATCACTGCTTGCAGCCATGTGATTGACAGCTACTCTGAACTGGCCTTTTTTAATTCACTATTTTAAAACATACATTGTAATTATTACTGCATCAATGAGGAGTTCAAAACCTGCATGCATTGAGGCTGTGTGTGAGAGGGGCGTATGAGCGGGAGATTCAAGGTGGATTCTAGCATGTGCACCCTCTCTCTGTGTGTCATGGCTGCGATCAGGTCATGCTCGCATTGGCCTCACATGGCCCAATGGCAGGGACCGGTGTCACATTCTGCATCTTTATACTTTTTATTTCTTTGTGTGTGTAATTTTCTATTAAAAGAAAAAAAATGTAAACTGGTCACTAGGTTGTTATTCATTTTTACTGTGAAACAACCTTTTAAATACAAGACAATCCTAGAATTAAAACAGGAATTATTGGGTCAGCAAAAGCTTTAATTAATGTTAAGATTATTGATTAATTTTCTTTCATCACTAAGTACGTGCAGTGGTGTCAGTGACCTCAGCAGCTTTGCCATTATAGAGTCTGAAATGGTTGCAGGCTTTGAGGTTGAGGGCGATGGTGGAGTCAGGAACACTCTGGAGATACACAGCCAAAACCTCCTGAGACACGTCATAGTAATCCAGCTTATAGTAGCACAGAGCCACATACACGTTCAGAGCCAGACATTCTCTGCAGAAGAAAGAGAGATTTGTTATCAATCCTCGTTCTTTCTGCATTATGTTAAGAACTGAGAGGACAACAAGAGCTTGATTTTTACTCATGAAATACTATGCAAAAGTTACAGACACGTGTGAAAAATGGTGCAAACAAACAATTCGTTCAGAAAATAAAAAGTTGGTTTTATTGTACATTTAAAGTGAGTAAAAAAAAAGTCTTGAACTTGTCGCAATGAGCCTCAAATGATAAAAATCCACATTAATCCTGTCTCCACCTTTAAGAGCCTGACTACCAACACCTCCAGCTTCATCAAGAAGGCTCAGAACCACCTCTTCTCAGGAAGAACTCATCCTGGAGAACCGCTTTGCAATAGAGAACGTCCTAACCAGCTGTGTCCAGGCTGGTACGGGGAGCTGCTCTGGTTTGCAGCGGGTGGTGTAAACTGTCTGTAAGAAACCTCTCAACGTGCCAACGCTGTTCTCTCTTCTGTGTTCATGCAGATGCTTCAGGTTCTTCTGCAGACTAAGGAACTGGCAAAATTAACTTCTGTGCCCCATCAGTCACATCTTTCCTTTGTCATATTTAAAGTGGTCATGACAATGTTTTGATTGTTTTACTCAAAAAGTCTCTATTTTCAATTAAAATCACATTCAATCTCTTCATTTTCTAGCCCAGGCTGACTCTGAGATTTTCATTTGGAAAACTTTGTGACCACTCCCCAGTAATTCACCTATTGGTTACTGATTTGCATATTCATGATGTGTATGCAAAGTTTCTGTCGGCTTAGATGTGAGGGAGATTAGAGATTAACTATGAGCAACTTCAATACTGAGCGCTGCTGTGAGCCAGAATCTGATCCCAAATCAGATGAAAACACCTTCACCACCAGGGCATCTGGGGCTTTAGTCCCGAGCGTTTTCTCGTTAACCCCAGATTATTGAACTCCAGAAGAATGAATAAATTCACTAGAACTGTAGATTAAAGAGCCACTAAAGAAATGACTTCATTACACCAAGACCAATCAGAGAGCAGGATTGCATGAAGCATCTGTTGTATTGGCTGATCTGATCTGAAGTTTTTGTGACGCACTGCCTGGATTGAGCCAGAGACACTTTGAGAGACAATGGCAGAAACGCTGGATATTACATATTTTTCAGCTAAATAAAGATTCGTCTGAGGCTCTCGTTTCCAGTGAGCCGCTGTGATAGAAAACATATAATATTATATAATGTTAGCAAGTTCTGCTAAAAGTATGATGTGCTAGCGTGTCACTGTGACTCATGTGATGACGTGCTTCCTGTCTGAAGACTGCATTTAAGCGGTTGTCTGTTAACTTCCTGTCTCTCTTGGACCGACAACAGTCAGAAAGAAAAGAGAGAGCACCCCACAGGGTATGGCAGGGTATGGTATGGCAAGCCATTTTAACATGTAAACATCTGACCTGACTCTGCAAATGCATTTAAAAATAGTAATAAATATATTTTGACTGGGCGTAAAGACATTTAGAGAAATCTTCAATTCTAATTGCCCTAGTAAGAAAGTACTTCGAACTCACGTCAGCCCTGTGCAACCGCACATATGTGTCCTGCGCACTACCACAACACCATCTATTTAATCTATTTACACATAAAATATACTCTCACTTATTGCTTATTGCTGCGTTTAAGATCTAAACATTAACATTGCCTTGTACTAGCTTAAAGAGAATAAAGTTCATTCATGGTTCAAATACTACGGAAACGGAACTTTCGTGAATGGGAGTCTGTGACCGGGGCTTGGGTTCATTCTCTCATGGATCAGACTGTGAGATTTCAGAGGTCTCGCCTGTTCTGCAGTAGGATACGCTTGTAGATATCAATGGCCTCCTGGTAATGTGAACGCATGTAGTGAATGGAAGCCAAGCTCAGCTGGTCCTCAGTCACATCCTCCAGGTTCTCGTGGAACCCCATCAGCTTCTTCTCATCACTGAACTGCACAGAAAACACAAATTCACCAAATATTCTCGAATAAAACTCAGTGGATGATTCACTGGGACGGAAAACTGACCTTATGAGCTAAATGAAAGAGCAGGCGGTTCTGAAGCTGGGTTTTTGGCCCTGGAATACAAAACATGTTATTACTGGATCATTCAGAGCCATTAAACAATTCTAATGTTGAACTTTCTCAGTCATTTTTACTTTGAAAAGGATTTCATACAGCAAAACGTGGAATTTGTCATTGGTACCAAATATTTTATGAATATTGATGATTGTTCACCGCTAGCCTGCTTAACTGGTGTATGGTTTGCTTTAAATAGTCAATGTATTATGTATATTAAATATGTATGAAGACAGTTGTGCTCTGTCTACTGTAGAAAGAAAATTGATTGACTTGTGTTTAATACAAGTAAGGCGTTGTATAGCTTTATGTTGGAAAAATGCTATTCGCCCCTCTATTGGACTATGGTTGAGAAACCTAATAACATGTTTGGCTCTGAAAAAGCTCACTTATATAATAAGGAAAAAAGCCTCTGAATTTTGTGATATCTGGGAGGTGTTTTGAATTTTGTGAAAAATGGAGATATTGAAGAAGCTTTGGAAATCTGAAAATGTGGAATGTGAAATGGTGCTTAATTTAATTATTATTATTATTTATTTATGTATTTATTTTATTATTATTATGTTTTTATTATGTTCTTATTTTTTCTCCTAAGCCTGCCTGGGGTTTTAGGTTTTGGGTTCAAACTCTTGTAAATCAATAAAGACATGTTATACAAATAGTCAATGTATTAAAAAATGCCAAGTCATGCAACAAGATTCTCATGAAGATCGAGATATTCATTTCATTTACATTCACGGAATGAAAAATGCATAAGTTTGCAGATTATTCTCAACGTTCTTTCAGTAACTGACAGGTTGAGATCCTGAGCCAAGATAGCTGCTTGGCGATAACAAAGAGCTACATGGTGCACAAAGGCAAATAAATATATTATCCTCAGAAATTGCAGCATATTTACTGATTTCACCCCTGAGAACCTGTGAATAAATATAGAAGCATCTTCCTGACACAAAAACACATTTTTGACAAATCAAAACGTTCTTCATTACTTAACCCTTATGTGTTTGGTATGTTTTCAGGTGATTTTGAGAATAAATTTGGCCACAACTTGTTCTCGGTTTCTGCAAAGTGAATGATTTGTAGACATATTTTGGGAAAATTCCATTTTGAGTAAAAAGCACCGTAAAGAGTTTGTTTAATTGTTTGTACCATTGAACAGTTAATTTGACCATTGTCTCGTGTATTTCTTTGTACTAATGTTACTAATGTTTGACATGTTTGAAACAAAAAAAAAGGTATAAAAAAACATCCACAAACACATTCAGTTTTTGAAATCAGTGACATGGTGTAAAATCTTAGCGATTAAAGGGTAAAAAGCCTGGATTTTTTAAAAATAAGTAGTTCTGATAAGAACTGAGGTACATAAAAAGATTAATGCAAATAAAAATTTATATTGACCTGATAAGTTTCACTTAGTTTCACTTAGTTTAACACTGACAGAGTTCATTCATTAATTCATTTTCCGACCTACTTATTCCCTTTTTGGAGTCACTGGGGTCTGCCGATGCCTATCTCCAGCACATATTGGGCCATAGGTGGGGGTACACCCTGGATAGGTCGCCAGTCCATCGCAGGGCAACATTTACTCACACATTCACACCCAAGGGGAATTTAGATTTTTCAAATAACCTAACCGCATGTTTTTGGGATTGTGGGGGAAACCGGAGTACTCTGAGGAAACTCACGCAAGCACAGGGAGAACATGCAAACTCCTTCCAAGAAGGTCACTGGCGAGCCTTGAACCGACAACCTTCTAACTGGAAGGCCATAGAGTGAACAATGAAAAAAGTAAGAATGCAGAAAAATAAATTGCAATATAATGCAGTAAATAATGCAGTGTTTCTTGGCTCTGTGAGAGCTCTCTACAGCTGTGTGTCCTTATTTCACCTCTTTGGCTCAGTGCCAGATCTCATTACTGTATGTGCTGTGAACGGCCTTGGGTCATTTTTTGGATCCGGCCATCCGAAAACACACTTTCTCTGCACTGTTCTTCAGCACGGGACATTAACTGTCTGCTAATCTCACACTTCTGTGTCCACTCAGCATAGAGAGGAGCTATTACTAGCCATTAATTTGATTGGTCAGTGTAGGTGGTGCTAGAACTGTGGGTGGTGCTAGGAACATTGAGTGTTTTCAGATCACAAAAAAGGAATGCAGGATTACACAAACATGCAACAAAGATTCTGTATACAACTTGAGGCATGTTTTGATGAGGGAACAACACTCAAAAAGTGGTATTTACATAATATGGTACCTTTAAGGTTAATTGACAGACTGATAAGTATATTTCCAAGGAATTGCATTTACAAGAGAGAGCCAATACGAGAAACTCAGTAAAAAAGTTCAATCCTAATCTTAGAAAAAGCTTGCAATATTGTGAGAGACAAACCTTTCAGAGCAGCTTCCTCTGCCTCTTTATAAAGGCCCAGGAAAAAGAGTGAACAGCCAAGAAACACCCAAACATCCACGGGGCAATCCGGCCTCAAAGTAAGGGTCTTGTACTCCTAGCATGAATCAATAGAGAAAGAACGATTTGTGTTACACACTGTGCATCCGATTCAAACTGAAATGATCCAAAGTATCCCTTACTTCCATGGCTCTTTTGTGATCGCCTAAGTGAAAGGCACAGTAGCAGATCCACAGATCTGCATGCTCCACACTCATTCCACCATTACGCTGAAACTGGGAATAAAATTATGCAGATGTTAAAAGTTCATCTACGCCACATTTGAGATGGTTCAAGTACCTCTAACAGAGTGAGGGCTCCCAGGTAGTCTCTTTGGTTCAGATAATCCTCCAGTCTCGGAGCCTTCTTGGTTTTATTTTTCCTTTTCTTCTCAGAAGAGCTGGTGGAGCCCTCACCACCCACTGCGGGTTTCATTCGAGACAAGAGCTAGAAACAAACATTTGAGATTTTGTTATTGAGGTACACAACAGAAAAGAAAATTAAGTAAACTGTTAATATTTTAGAACGCACCAGGATTAACTAAAAGTAATGTTATCAGAAACTCATTTTCATGAACATGTTAAATAACAGTAACAGTAAAAAAGCCTAAATCTGTTACAGTTCTCTGAATCTAAGTACTTTAACATTTAAGACAACAATACATATGTGCCGTTTTTGAAGGAACTCGGCTGGAAGTCCTTGGTCCACCAATATTTATTTCCTTGGGCAACTAATATCTGTACAAATCAACGTTGTCAATTTCTTTATGCTTCTACTTTTGAATATTTCCTTGCGGGAGACCTTGCTGATGCAGAATAACTACCGTGCTGTGCTCAATTTTGCCATGACAAAAATCTGACTTTCTCAACCTCACCTTGGGAGCAGAGTTTGGTTGTTCCTCAACTAGTTTTAAACCTCCTACACAGCTGTTTCTATTTCAGTTCATGACAGGATTTCAGCCAGTAATCATTAGCAGTTGTTTGGTTTATCATACACCTCAGTGTAATTCATACATTGATTTGATTAAGATTTGTCTTTTGTTCACTCAATGTGCATTTTGTAAATTTACCCTAAAAAAACATCATTAATCAAAATCATTCTTTGTTTAGACCATGTTCGCATTCTTCTTGCACAATACTGTAGATTAAGAGAAAATACTTAGTATTAAATATATGTTTAAAGATTCAAACACACACTTCTTTGTTAATAATAGTGTTATTGTTAAAGAAAAAGTATGTGTTACAGTAAACGTTACTCACCATAGTGATGTTTCACCGCACAGAGCTCAACCATGAAACTACTTGTAAAATAAACCAGGCACTTAAGGGCTAAATAAACGAGTCCCAAAATTAACACAGGGTCTGCGGTTTCATTATGTCCATTAGACCACGGTGAAGAACAAAAAGTGCAAAAACGTTAACGTAAAGTTAGCCCACAAGCTAGCCAACAAGCTAAGCGAATGTTTGCTAATAGATGTGTTGCGTGTGGAGGGTGTTAATCTGAACTTTGCAATAAACCGTAGACATAAATTGATTGAAATACATTCGGTTTTCTTGCGCGAATATCAAAAGGTATTCTCTGTCGAGAGTAAAGCCCGTTTCACGTTAAACACCACCGCTGCCATGTTGACGCGCCATGGCACCAACCCGTTGCGTAGCAACCGATCCTCATGAGGCGCTTTATTTTTCATACGCTCGTCAATAACGTTGTTACTGAATATTAGGGAAATATTAACAGATGAAAGCTATTAGTCTACAAAAAAAACAATTGTATTAATATATCAATATTTGTATTAGAGAAATTAAATGTAAAAAGTATACCATCATTTCATAAAGCCCCAGTGGCCTAATGGATAAGGCACTGGCCTCCTAAGCCAGGGATTGTGGGTTCGAGTCCCATCTGGGGTGTGACATTTTAAGTAATCGAGACTATTACAAAACGGAATCATCCGTCACGTAGCCATTACATGCGTCCCGTTTCGAAGGATGCTTTCTACAGATTGTGTTCTCTGAAACACATTATTCTGGTATTAGAGGTTACAGCTGCTATCTGTTTAGCAAACAATAAAAAAGCGACTTTTACGACTTCACAATAACAGTGATAAATTACCTTGACAACTTTTTCAAGCGTTTTAAGAAGCAGCCCAAGATATCCGAATGGCCCCGTATTGGACAATATTACGACGAGTAATAATAGACACATTGGTGTAGCAAACGATTAAGGCAGATTAACATCAAATAGATGATGATTTGGAAATATGTCAGAATTACACACAAAAACGGGTTTGGCACCCATGTAAGCACAATAAATGATCGATACACTGGTCAAAACTGGCTTTGTATTGAAATGGTTCAACCATACCAGTCAATGCATGGGCTCTTTTCACAGAGCAGACCTAGAAACATACACACCAATCCCATCAGAAACTGAGGCAGCACAAGTCGAAATTGAAAAGGCATTTTCAAATTGTACTATTTTAGCCCCATTTTCAGTGGAGAAAAAAGCTTATGATAGCATACCACTGCCATAATCAGAGACAAAATGGAGCACGTGCAAACAAGTGACTGCTAAAGACCACCCCTGGAATAAAATAGTTTCAGTTCATAAGGAGGTTCTCTGAAGTCTATATGGACAATAAAAAAAAAAAAAGAACGATCCTTTATAACAATGTAGGTCTTGCACACAAGGGTTTGGTAGTAATGTCTCTGAATGCCACGACTTATCTTGCATGGTGTGGATTCAACGACAACAAAGCCGAAGGAGCCCGTGTGGTGAGAGACATGTGAAACAACTGCTCTATCATTCATGCATTCTGAACGCAGCTTTACTCATAGCCGATAGTAGACTTCAGTCTTGTCAAAGTGTGCCATGACTATTGCTTTGTTAGCCCTTTTGGGAGCAATTTAAAAATTAGCTTTGAGATAGTCAGACTTATAGCGTATATAGAAAAACAAATTTAGGTGAACTGACACCTTCCTGGTCGAATTAGCACAAAAAAAAATAAAGCAAACACTTTTTATTTATGAAATTTATTGGTCACAAAGCATCAGACTATGATAATGCTTGTCTTAAGACCAGTCTGCACTGGATCCACCCCAGTCCCCAGCCTGAGCAGTGGGTGCAGCAGACCAGTCCTCAGTGGCGGGCTGAGCACTCCAGTCTTCAGCTGAAAAAGAAGGAGCAACGCTCAGCTCTACACGCTTCATTTCTTGCTGCAGAACATTACACTTCACACATGTCTAGTCACCTGCAAACACCTCAGCTGCCGGAGCCTTGCCAGGAGCTAAAGAAAGATAAAAGATTTTGATTTATTTCAAACGCCACTCAGACTAGTGATGATCCAGATCTATTTAAACATTAGTGACTGATACTTGGAGGATCAACTAGGCTTACCCTCGATGCCAGCTGGGAACTGCTGGATGGGCACAGAGGGCACCTGGACACCTTCAGACCAGTCAGCGACTTCCGGCTGGTTGAAATCTGGCACTGGAGCAGTCCATTCACCCTGGAACTCCTCCTTACCGACAGCCTTCTCAGCAGCAGCCTGCTCTTCCTTCTCAATCTAAACGAAATAGAAAAGATGATCAGCAAACCAGCCGCGGTGATGGTAAACAGACTTTTGAATACAAAGCAACTGACCTCCTCAGGATCTCTGTAGAAGTACAGATCAGGCATAACCTCCCAGGGATGCTCCCTGGAGATTGTGCCCCTCATCCTCAGCACCTCCCTGGCCAACATCCACCACATCAGTCCAACAGAGTGAGGACCCTAAAGCGAGACATGCCACACACCGTTTCAATCCACTTTAACACTTAGCAACCTTAGAAAAAAAGCCTTTGGTTCTTCTTCTCCAGGAGTTACTTACCTTGTTGTTGCATGGGATCGCGATGTCAACGTATCTCAACGGGGAGTCAGTGTTGCAGAGCGCAATGGTTGGGATGTTGACGTAAGAGGCTTCGGTCAGTGGCTGGTGGTCAGCACGAGGATCAGTGACGATCAAGAGACGGGGCTCTCTGAAAGCAGCCTGGATTTGATTGGTGAAGGTTCCGGGGGTGAAACGACCAGCAAACGTGGTCGAACCAGTGGCAGAGGCGAACTTGAGCACAGCCCGCTGCAGGCATTACACAAGATTCTAGTTGGAATCACGGAAGTCGTAGACAATCACAGAAAAGACAGGGAATGCATTGTGGCTCAGGTTACTATCAAACCCCAGTCATGGGGTAAACCCTCATGGTGTTAGCGAAATCCCGGCCAGATCACTCTCGCACACTTCCGACACCCACACACCAACAGCAGCGCTGGGTTTTAATAGAGTGCTCATCTGAAAGATGTTAAATGCACCAAATCTATTTTAAGGTCACCTGGCCAGTGTTTCTGGAGGAGATGACGCAAACATCTGCTGGATTCTCAATAGCTACGATGGCACGGGCAGCCAGCAGCAGCTTCTCCCAGGTTTTCTTAAGGTTGATGATGTACACGCCTGTACACAGAAAGTCCACCAGGTTTGTCATTAACTCAACGCACGTAGTTACATATTATTAAGTAAGCTCACCCAGAATTTGCTACTTTTATAAGAGTTACATGTTGTGAGTAATCAAAGACAAGGGAGTTTTCAGATTTTTCCTTCAGGAGAAAGCCTAAATAAAAGCGGTATTTTGGCTGGAATTAAATAATTTATTCAGAGAACATGCATTATACACATTTTTTTAATGGTTCAATAAGTTTAATTGAAAATCTGCTTTTTAGTGACTAACAAAAACAAATGGAGACCAATGCACGCACGCGCATATGAAATGTAACACGAAATGAAAGACTTTCATCATTTTGAACCTTTCAAAAATGCTGTGTATATATTTTTTCAAGAGGTTCATCTCAAAAGTGGGAATCCACTGTGAACATTACTGTTACATTTGCAAACTATGGCGTATTTTATGGACAACTAGTGGGTTCAATTACATCTTGAACATTTGCATTTGTTACATGGAAACAAATACAAAACCTGTAAAAAAATAACTTTGATTTGAGGTTGCTACAGCAGCCATCCTTGTTAAACTAAATGTGCCGGCTCGCACAGTGCAGCTGGGACATCTCAAGCACACTTGATCTGAAGTGTCAAAAATAAAGATCAGTAAAAAATATTTAAGACCTGAACAGTAAAGGTTATAAAATTTAAGATTCTAAGAATTTAGATTACCATCTTTTTAAGACCCTACAGAAACCATGATGAAGTCGTTGAAACTCATTTATTAAATCTTAAATGCATTTCTGTTAAACTGACTCCAATAATAGCAAGGTAATGCCTTGTGTAGCTGTAGTCAGACAAACTTATTTCAATTTAATTGAAATCTTTATGTTGAGAAATAAGAACTCATACTTGTTATTTTAAAGGCCGTTTGTCTGTTTTATTGTGAAAAATGAAAATCCAAGAGCATCTGTTGAATTTCTAATGCAGAACTTTTCTTTATTGTTGATAGAGGGATTGTTTTTACTGATGCGCCATGTGAAAAACTATTTGTGGTTAGACTTGAGTATACAGAAGATGAAGGTTAAAGAATTCTTTCACATTAGATGATTGATAACCTCCCCTTGGGTTATGAGGCCGATGAGGTTCTAAATTTGATTCTTTATAGTTAAGTTATAGTTAAAGACAATTCTTCATAATACGTTTGTCGTTGATTTTGTATGTTAATTGTCATTTAAAGTATTGTTATTTACCTTGATTATGTAAGAATATTGTTTTATTCTCTGTGATAATTTATTTGTACATATTTTACTTCTCACAAACGTGTTTGGTATGTTGGAGTTACAGAGGACCTCCAAAGACATGCTAATAAACGCCTGTGTGAAAAGAACGATTTTGGCTGTGATTCTAACTGGAGGGGAATTACACCTCGAGTCATCCAAGTAAGGCAATCTACACCAGACAATAACGAATTGTCACTGAATCTTTACATTTTTATAGCAGGTAGATCTTGACTGTCATTTTAAATGCATCTCAAGTCAAAGTGTGGGAGTCGAAGCATTAATGACTATACCTTTTTAAATTAAGTTGTTTAAAAGCACCAAACATTTCGCATTTACCACTGGTCAAAAACAAGATTTCATTTACCGTCACTCTTTCTCTTGTAGACGTAGTGCTCCATCTGGAAGTCCAGGTTGGTTCCTCCCAGATGGGTTCCTGCAGACAGGAACTTCAGCACATCCTCCTCCTTCATTTGAAGGACATCCAGACCTCCGGACATCGTGACCACTTTCCCTGCGTAACGAGTTTAGTGGGAGAGCTGGTGGAAAAAAATGTAATGGTTTAGCTTGAATAATAGATGAAATGACACTGAAAATGAAAGCAAATGTAGCACAGTTTGCTATCAAACCCCAGTCATCGGACTCATCAGCCCTACTGGTGTTAGCGAAAACCTGGCTTGGTGTCACTTTTGCACACTTCCGACACCTCAACACCGACAACAGTGCAAGGTTTTAATAATGTGCATTATAGAATTCTACAAAATGCATTCTTTCCTTAACCGATGGGCACATAAATTATACAAATTCTCAGACAAGCTAACACTACATCAAACAAGAACAAAATGCCTATATGAGCAAGATGGGTTTTAGCTGTGCTAAAGATAAATAGTACATAGCATTAAATCGTATTAATAATAATTACATTTGGAGTGCCGAGCCTGAAAATGTGCAGATATTTGATTTGATACAATATTAGCTTTCCTATCATTTAACAAGAGATGGGAAACAACAACTGAACAAGTTCTGCCAAATAGACACAAACAAATTAAACAATATGAGACATAGAGACTGATTTGTCGCAGAAGATAAAATTGACATAGCATCAGCTTAATGCGACTCGCGCTTTCTTATGCGAGACCACATGCTCGGCCAAGGCCGCGAAATTTAACTATAACGGGTAAAATACAAACATCTCACATGACGTCGGTTGAATATAAACTTTTAAAGTCTTAATTTTTTAACAATTTGACTACATCACACGTTTAAAAATTCTAAAACTATGACATTTCTCCTCACCACGAGACAACGCCGTATGGAGTTCTGCGACAGACGGCAAAAAGAGGGCGGGAAGCGGAAATGACGCATTTATATTTGTAAATCCTGACCAATCACTGAGGCGGAATGTCTTCTTCTCTACACTTCTTCATTTTGTCGAGATGTTTATACTTACCTCTACTGGTGAGGAAGTCTCTGTCAGAGTTTCGTCAGAAATGTATGGAAGCCCGTTTCTATGGATGCACGTTTGCCACTGTAATTTTGACTTTTTATCTCAGAACTCCATGATAAAAACTCACAATTCTGTCTTCCCTATTCTTCTGTAAGGATGCTGTAAGGCCAGAAGTCCAATTATTTCTCAGAATTGCGACTTTATATCTCAGAATTGGGACTTCATATCTCAGAATTGCGATAATTTACCGCCAATGTTAACATGCACAGCAAAATTGACAGTGTACATTTCACTCATATTGAGTCAAATTTAACACTTCAAAAATGTATATATGACTCCCTCCATTTCGGAGTTAAAGTAACACTTTTGAAAGTGTTAAATATGTACATTACTCTCAGATTAAATTTGTACACCGCAAGTGTTTATTTGTACATCCAAAAATAGTTTATGTCTATCTTCAAAGTGTTATCTTCTCTGGCTGGTGTTAAAATGTACACCAGTATGAGATCAAATATACACCCAAAAAAGTTTTTTATACCCATTTAAAGTGTTATCTTCTCTGGCTGGTGTTAAAATGTACACCAGTATGAGATCAAATATACACCAAAAAAGTTTTTTATACTCATATAAAGTGTTATCTTCTCTCACTAGTGTTAAAATACACACCCATATGAGATTAAATATACAACAATTATTGTTTATTTATATCCCTTATCCATGGAGGCTTTTCTTTGATTTTTTTTTGTTTAAATCTTAAAAGTTCGGCACATAAAAAATGCTTTTGATAACTGAGTCTGGCCGAGTTCAAAAACAGATTTTAAACCAAGAGAATAAATCACAAGAAATATTGATAACTAATAATGGCATATTTAAAATAAATTAATCAAATAATATTAGTTACTTTTGATTTACTAGTGTGTGTGTGTGTGTGTGTGTGTGTGGTATAAACAATGATGAAAAACATGTAGAAATAAAATTTTATTTAAATGTTCTGTTGATAAACATTTCAACTATCATTTAAATTTTTTGCAGTCATTGCACATTTTGAATGCATACAAAATTAAACAAATGAAAAGAGTGCAACATTACACATCTTCTTGTACAAAACAATGCACTGGAACAATGTATAAATTTGGTTCATCAAAACCATATGAAGCTTGTAAATCGTATGGTCGAAAACCATAAACATCCTCAACATTTAAAAGACCCAAATTATTTTGCTCTCTGACTTGGTATGCATGAAGGTGCTCTATGAAACCAAGAGTTTCAAACTCTTTAGTCACCAAAATGTTTTGGTCATTTATTAGGACAATATCAACAATTTTACAGAACATTGGCAGATCCTTATCAATTTTAGTGCAAACCAGTAGGTCAATATGATACTCAGTTCCAGAATGACGTAACCATGAAGTTACTGTGATTTCACGATCCGAGTAATCTGGATACTTTTCAAAAATGATGTCACTGTATGGCACTTCATCAAGTTCTAAAGTTTTTAAGGTCCCATATTCAATATTTTTAAAAGGCAAACTTTCCCAATGGTAAGCAATGGCATACTGATGTTTCAAAGCAAGAGACTTTGTGATGTTTTTAAAATTTTTCACACTGTTTTTAAAAAACTTGTGCTTCGCCTCAAACCTCATAGTCCATACATGGACTAATGGACCAATCTTGCGTATGCAACGAGGGTAGTGTAGCATGTAATGGTGTTTTGGAATCAAATTCTTGTGTGGATATAATGCTTTGAAAAGACAATGATGATCCACAATAAGATGTTTTAGATCGTAGGTCGTACCTTCTGTGATTATAGGGGAAAACACTATGTTTACAATCTGCAATAACAGCAGCAGCAAACTCCAGTATTTATTTTCCTCATCAACAAGGTCTCCAAATATTAAAGGAATATTACGAATCAAACAGAATGTCTGAATGGCATTGAGTCCAATGCCATTCCCAGTTTGTTCTAGATTCAATCTAGTAGGCCGATTTTTTTCTTTCCAAGTAACCATAGTTGAATGAATAAATTCTGTTACATATGTCTTGCCTGGATATAATTCCAGATAGATGTTCAAGAAGTAATTTTATTTCATATTGTCCAACGCCCTCTAGGATATCATGCATTATATCTGGAGCGTAGTTATCAGAAATATGAAAATATTTCAAGTCATTAAGCAGACATGTGCGTTTAACACCAAAAGATGATGGAATCGTAGGGTCAGCTAACAAATCTGCATAGTGTTTTTCTTGTAAAGTTTTGTTTCGTAATACAACATTAGTGTCATCTTCACTAAAAACTGACTGAGCCGATTTCTTGTCTATCAAACAGAAACGACAGAAGTAATGAGCACTGAAAGATTCTACAAACCCAAGAAGTGTGTGCATACCTAAATTATCCCCTGTAACCTGAGCAACTGTGCCAAACAATGGCTCTGTGGAAAATGGAACTTGAATTCCTGAGCTTTCAAGGACTTTTAAATCTTTAACTAGGGGCTCTAAAATGGCATCAACGCCATAGTTCTTAACATCTTGGGCATGAAATAATGACAGTAAATGAATATTCATCAAATTTGAATTCAGTTTTGGTGGAAAGTTCCTGAGAATAAAGTAAATAGCTCCGATTTTGTGGATACCTTGCTTTGAGCCCAGGGGATTGGCAGATTCAAACTCATCAAAAAACAGTTGTATTTGGGGTGCATTCTTTTGTTTACTAAACAGTGGGTGGTTTTTATAATAGCTGCCATCACAAAAATCTGTATAAACACAGCTACACTCACTCGGACTTGACATGTGTGTACACATCTAAGAATTACTAAATATAAAGTTCAATGTTTTCAACAGGGGGATGTAAATGAATTTTTCAGTTACAGGGATCTGATCATATGTCCTTGTCACCCGATTCAATCTACTATCAAATCTCACCCCTAGTTTGATCTCTATAGGGTCAACAACAGCCCATTTTTCTTTAAAGTATTTTTTCCATTTGCTTTCAGTACTTAGCTTTGAGAATGGATTTTCAAGATTTCCAAAACAGTCCTCTATTCTTGATGCTGTTGCACTATCATCTGCACGAAGCAGATGCATCACATTACTTTTAATATTTGAATGAATTTCTTGAACCAGTTCTTCCATATCCGATACCACAGATGTAACAACACTGGTTGCTACTCCACTGTTTTGCAATCTGGCAATGATCGATGCACACATTTCTTGAGTTTGAGCAACCCTCCTTACATCACTGAATGATGTCTCTGGTAGTTCAACATCATTACTTAAATCTGACATTATCTGTTCACCTCCTTCAGTATGATTTTCAGTTACACTTTGGTCATGGTAGTCATTTAAATCTGAAATTATCTCCATCTGTTCTTCTCCTTGAGTCAGATTTTCTGTCAAACTTTGGTTAATAAAGTCATGTCTATGTACACTATTCAAGTGTTTTCGAAACCCAGCATAGGTCATAAAGCTGTACTTACAATTGCTCTGTGCACATTTTAAGTTTAATTTTTTCCCAGGATAGTAAGCATGAACAAATTTTAAGTGACGAACAAGGTCATTGACATTTGAAAGAATCAATTTGCAAACAAAGCAGCGGAACATCTCAATTCTGTTTGACTAGTTCAGAAGTTTAGCTCTTAGGTCTTTAACTCGAGGAGTTTCCCGAACTGTACCAACATCTATCTTGTAGATTGTTGTCTGGATAAAAGTGTACATTGCATTCAAGCAGTCGGGGTATGACACACTAAAAACAAAGAACGCTTTAAAAAGTTCATCAAAAGCAGAAAGGGAAGACTTTGCCTGACATGGAATGAGTTTTCCATCCAGAACGATGTAGAAATCATGGATGAGATTCTTTGCTGAACCAGCTGCAAGGAGATGTGGTTGACGGCCTTCAGTCTTCTCAATGTGTTCGGTTACACTACGGCAAGACTGAAATAAAACAAAAAATCAGAACACATAACCCAATACAAGATCCACAACATTTTACAAATGTGTCTATGCCAACCTTGTGGAACTGCACGATATAGTCTATTGCCTCTCTGATGCTTATTCTAGTAGATTTGTTCCTACCACCAGCAGAAGGTGGCAAAAGGTAGGCCAGGAGTAAAACAGAGGACATGTCACTGTCCCATGCTGCAAAGAAACAAGGGGATTAACAGAAATTAGAAGATTGTATTTTTACAAAGCATTAACATCAAATCTGCAAGAAACTTTACCTTGCCATTCGGAATCCTCATCTTGTCTAATACCCTCAGCAGCTGAAAGCAGGCTGTTCAGATGTAAAGTTAAAGAAAGCGTTTTTGCCTCTGCTATGATCTTTGGCTTTAGACGGCCCCATTGTTCAAGAAGTCTGGAAGCAGTTTCTGTACCAAATTTGAGGTCAAAATCTTGAAGTACCTGCAACAAATATGACTTAAACTGTTAAACTAAGCAGGTCCTGGACACCACTGTTTTTCACAAACTACGTAAAATCTTCTCATTGTACTATATCTTACCAATCCTTTAGTGTCAAGAAATCTTGGAAATACCGAAAGCACTGTATTGGCCTTCTCTGCATCATGAACAAGCTGCTGCCTGTGTTCGAAAGTTGCTTTCATCTTTTCAAAAAGCTGATCCTTTTCAGTGCAATGATTCATGAAAGATATAGCTTCTTTGCACTGGTCACCCTCCAACTGCAGTTCCAAAAGATTCAATGTTTCTCTATGAGCTGTGGGCCCTCCACTTCTCGAACTGTCTGACATTCCACTTGATATAGAGACCCGTTTGCTGTAGTGTCTGCTTTGCCGCGAAACCGTTTTCAGACGCCAAGATATGTATCCTTGGTTGCTCTTAGGGTCATAAAAATGTTCCTTTAAATAAAAAAGATGAATGAGATCAAATAAAACATTTTGGAACATTTTGGCTTGCAATTAATACAGACTTTGAGTCTGTACTTATAATATATATATATATTATAAAAAAGGTATTTACATATCCAGTTCTTGAGTATGGATCCTTCAGGGATGGGAACAGTGTTACAATTCCTAAGGCACACCGTGTTTTTGTTTCTTTGGAGGGGACTCGTCTTAGAAAAGATCAATGACAATTTTTAAAAAATCTTTTAAAACAAAATAATGACAGTTGTTTAAATAAAGCCTTACCCTTCTTTTTCAGTAATGTACGCAACCACAATGTTGACTAAGTGTCGGCGAGTCGAATCTGTGAATTTTCCATGTTCTCTGTATTCTGTCAAAATGGCAGATCCTCCTGCATTTTTTTCTAAAATGCCACTAACAAACTGGAATTAAAAAACAACATTATGTTGCTATAATTTGTTCATGATTTGAAAAAAGGTAACAATTGCTGAACAATCTAGCTAGTAATTTATTAACTTTACCTCTTTTGCCTCAAAAACTTCATCAAAACGAGGTCTCTTTAAGCTTGGTCCAGCACTGTCATCAGTCTCAGAAGAAACTGAAAGTGTGTCAGTTTGGGAGCTACTGGTAGACTCAAGGACTGTGCATTCTGGAAGCAAAAGAAAAAAAAACTTTAACAAAATGTACAAATTGGAAAAACTGGATTAATGAAGATTTTTGAACCACATTTTGTGGAAGAATAGAAGATTAGAATATCTTATTTGTGTTCCAAACATGAACGGAGGTCACAGAAGTTTGGAACAACAAGGTTGAGTAAATGCATACAACCCAATAATAATTATAATAGAAAAATAAATATGTGGACTGTTTAATGGACTTACTAACATGGACTTTAGTAAGCATTTGTTGTTGATTTCTATGTATGTTTTGAAAGAACACACTTGCCTGAACCTCCGTGAACAACTTTCCAAAGAATATCATGTGATCTCTCCTGCAGCAATTCTGTGAATACATCTTCATCCACCTCCACACCAGTATCATCTTGCAATATCAAATCTTCAACAACGATTGAAAATTTCCTCTTGACTATGTGGTAAAGAAGAGAGATTATTATAAAAATTAAAACAAAACCTGTAGAACAACGGATACCACATTGCAGAAAATAAGCCATAATAATATATTTCAATAATTGAAATTGGGTACCTTCAGTCATTAAACTTTGGTAATCTGCTCCATCAACTTTGATCAATTTCTTCTTACCTTCGTAGGTCACTTTGAATAGCATTGTTACTAAGTGACAACAAAAATAAACCATTACATTAAAATGACATCTAAAATAGTTAAAAGTTATATGATGCATTATTAAAAGACCTTAACAAAAACTCTTTAAATTGGGAAGCGTTCATTGAATTATTGACGCGTTGAACGTCGTAGTCTTCTCATTAAAACTTTACTCTTTAGAACGCAATTGACAAAAAACTGGTGTCACTCTTCTTCTCCAATGTTTTATTTTACATGGTATCTGTTGTACGGTGACACCTGGTGGTTCGGTGTCGCACCGTGCATCTGATGTACATATTATGCGTAGCAGGTGCTGTGTTATTAACTTAAGCACATTGTCCAACACTGAAAGAACGTGTTTAAGTCTAACGCTTAATAATAAGTATGCCGTATGATTATGAATTCTTTTTTGTGCCAAAAATATGCACGTAAGATTTTTTTAAAAATCAGCCCGAAAAAAAAATAATCAAGTAATTACCATAAAAATCTCTTTTGATTTAAAATACACTTCATTATATTTGTTCCGTTTTAAGCTCCGGTTTTGCTTCTCAGAGTTTTGATCACGCTTTTAGCATCTTTGCTAAAAAAAGAGCACCAAAGCGCTCACGCGATAACCACGGATACGTTAAATACTCGTAAAACTCCTATTTGGACACTGAATTTGTCAAATTCAAACATCAATGTGAAAAATACGCATTGATTAAACTAGTACACCGTAATTTACAAACGTTATATTTCCTAAATAATATCACGAATGAAGCTACTTGCCTTAACAAATGTATTTACTGTTTATTAATGTTATTAAATATATACGTAAATTTAAAGCAAATTTACATGTCAATTCACTTACCAGAGGAGCACGTGGTGCTTCGTCTACCACGGGATCAGAATCTGTGTGCATCCAAACGTATAAAACTCATCAGATGTATGCATAAATGATAAACATAATAGTACATATAGAATATTTTATTCTCTATGACAGACCTAAATAAAAGATGACACAAACGTACCATTTAGCCATGTGTTCTGCTCTTCTCCTGTTTCACAACTGAAAAGCCGTTAAGATTCTGGGACGTTAAGGATTGTGGGAAATACACTGCATATAGAGTTAAAAGTTTAACACTGGAAAATAACACCTTTTGTAGATGCAGTTTTACACTTGAAGATTGAAATGAACTCCGGTTTTAACACTGGGCAACACCAAAACAAATAACACCACAAATTTAACTCCCGTAAATTTGCTGTGTGTCCATGTCTATACACATAAACAATGTATCTTGGATATAGTGCAACCAGGTTAAACATTTAACATTGTTCCATAACATAACAGTCGTGTAAGCATTTCACTGCATATCATACTGTGTACGATTATGTGTGTGACAAAATTTTTTTCAATTTGATAAGGTATTTCTTTTTACCAATTTTAACAAATGTGACAAGAGTATTGGCCAAAACAATAGCAGAAAAAGTAATTCAAAGAGCCACCTGGGGTCACAATATTTTTTATGTGTTTTTTTTTATTTGTTAAATTGCCTTTATTTTACAGTAATTTTATCTCACTAAATAAGGATTGGCCGTAGGGTGTAGTGCTGCCTCCGAGAGTAGGCACTCAAGCCCTTTGATCACTGCTTGCAACTTTAATTCAATAATGAAACTGCAATAAATAATGGCTTGTATAATGTATTTTTACAGTTAACCAGTGAAACATTCATTCATTTTCCAACCCGCGTATTCCCTTTTGGGGCCACAGGGGTTCTCCAGCGCACATTGGGCGAGAGTAGGGTGTACACCCTGGACAGGTTGCCAGTCCATCGCAGGCAAAATTATTAAATTAACCTAACAGCTTGTTTTTGGGATTGTGGGGGAAACCAGAGTATCTGGAGGAAACCCACGCAAGCATGGGAACAACATGCAAACTCCGGAGAACAGACTCAGAGCCTCGAACCAGCAACCTTCTAACTGGAGGGCCACAGTGTTTCTTTTTCACACTTCTTTTCATTAGTGTCTACAGAATTGGACATCACACGTTCTGAAAGGAAAAGCTTAAACATTAAATGCAAAATACAGCATTTTATTCAACAAAACCAACGTTGGATGTAATATACAATACAGGCTTGGATGTAACATACAGTACTAAAGAGAAAAAACGAAACCCAATTTGAGCAGAAAACATCTAGAAGCATAACACATGAAACATGCAGTTTTTTTAGGGTAAAGGGCTCTGGATACATATATACACACATACATAAGTGATTCTCAACATGTACATTCTTTAAAAATGGTGGTAAAGTCTTTTGTGGAGAAGGGTTACACCTTATACGTTTACTGTATCTCTCTAGGTACTTCCAAAGGTGGTACTCAAATACAGTGCACTCCTGTTCTTTTCATGTGAATGATCATTGGTTGCTATGTTCATGACAAGGTACAGGAACAAGACGACGATTGGGATTACATACAGTTTTGGATTACATACAGTTGCGCTCATGTGAAAGTTACACACTTTCAGAATTTCACATCTTTCACAATTTCAGATTTATTTTTCTGAAAATATGAATGATTACACAAAAGCATTTTTTCCACTCATGATTAGTGGTTGGGTAATGCCACTGATTTTCAAATAACTGTTTACTCTTTTTAAATCACAATGACAACAGAAACTTTCCAAAATGACCCTGATTGACCAGAGATTTTGACATGATAACTTAAAAGAGTTTTAGTTGCAGGTCACTTTCCTCACCTGCGACCCGCTTGTAATAAGTTGTGCATAAAAGGTTTCTGAGTTTCCGGCTCCTGAAAGACCCTTGCCTCGTTACAAACTTTAATCACATACAAACACACAATTTACATTAATTTAGCATTTGTTTGTATGAATTAAATCGTGCTTATATTGTATCATATATTCATTTGTACTTTTTTATTTCAAATTGTATTTATTTCTGTTTATGGTCTTATTATAGGTGTGTAATTTTTTGCTCGTGGACACAAAGGACACGGACTGTCAAGATAAACAAAACCCATTCGAAAACAAACATGTTGACAACCTGCTCAGGTTCTTTATTGCGTCGTTTTTAGAACGTGTGACGTCATACACTCGATCGACTTTTCTGATCTCAAACGAGCATTTATTTCTGTCTCTCCAAATAACAGCGAAAGCAATGGCTCGGCCAGAAACAGCGGGGACGAGGCGCCGTGGTGGAAGATGGAAACGCTTTAAGAAAGCTTTTTTGAGACTGTTCAGGTGTTTTGGAAGTCCTGAGGACTCTGAGGCGGATATCAACAATAACTCGGTGAAAACAAGTTCTGCTGAAGGTGAGAAAAGGGATTAAAAACTTTACACGTTTTATTGTTGACTAGGTTAGAAAGCGGTGGTGGGCAGTAACGAAGGAAATGTAATTAGTAACTGTATTTTCGAAGCTTTTTCTCAAGTATTTGAATTTGGGGACACTTTTTACAACTTCACTACATTTCAAAGTGAAATATCTTTCTTTTGACTTATTTTTAATACACTTTGGGAAATGAGCCGTGGTTAAAAACCGTAATTGGTGAAGCATGCGCGAGCCACCAATCAGCTCACAGCGCGCGCTCTCTTCTGAAATGTTTTGGTAGGCGATTGGTGGAATCTACTTCGAGCGAATGCAGTTTTACAACAGAGTTTTATGAGAGCCACCGTGCTTTAATCAATGATGGAAGAAACTCCTGAAAACTAGTAATCTCATATCTTCTAGAGGTCTTCACAGCAAATCATCCGTTTCCACCTAACTCTGTCCTCAGTATCCTCTACTCTTGCACCAACTAACTAGCGGGCAACATTCACTCACACCTAAGGGTTATTAAGATTATTCATTTAAACTGCCGCATGTTCCCTTTCAGTCGGTCCCGGAGACGTTAGTCGGGATTAGACCGACTGAATGGGAGCGAATCACCGTGAGAGCGACTGACGAACATATTAACGGGCAAATTAATTTGCAGGCGAAGGTGATTGATTAGCAATCAGCCGGGTATAAAGCCGGGCGTGCCTAAGCCTCAGTATGCAATTTTCCTTCGGAGCTGACTGAGTGAGACTCTCTCTCCTGAACTTTGACGCTTCTAGCTTGAAAGATCAGCAGGTTGCTTACCTCTTGGCTCTTTTGGTGTGACCTCTGCTAGCTCAGAATAGCATGCAACCAACAGCCAGTACCTCGAAGATCTTCTCAGGCAAGCCTGTCCAGTGATTCAGCCGTTTTCTCAGTATCCTGTCCATTTTTTTCGACTCTTTGAGCAAAACGTGCACTATTCCTGGCTGTTGTGGGCTTCTCGTTGAAAAGACGGTCACGGGAGTTGCGCGATGTGTTTGGTTTCCAGCACACCGACGCGGCTCTCGTGAAGCGCGAGTGTTTGCATTGCAGCACTCTGCTGAGTCGCACGCGGAAGTTTTGGGTAGAGCGGCGTCAGGTGATTCCTCGCGTCATCCCCAAACACCGAGCGTGCTTCCCGTCTGGTCTGCGGGTGAATCGGACGGCGCTTCGGTGTCGCCCGGTACCTCGTATGATCCTGTAAACGATCTGCTCTCCCACGCAGCATCGGAAGGGGCGCGGCTTTCGGTTCTCCAGTTCGGCCTGCCTCCTTCGGGATTGCAGCCGAGCTGGAGCCGGAGGCGTTCGCGGTGCTCTCACAGCCGCAGCCTCGATCGGCGGGAGGTGACTCCTCCCCCCCGAGTCGATGCTGTCACGGCTGGAGAATTGGTGGCTAGGCAGGCGCCGGGACAGGTTCCCCGCATACCGCTAGTGCCTTTTTCTCCCCGAGAAGCACGAGGAGCTCACTAATTCTGGCAGGCTCCCCTGCCCGTCAGGGGATTGAGCTCCTCCCTCTTCACCACTCTGGCCAATGCAGCAGATACGGGTTACTCTTCGATTCCCCGAGTGGGTAGGTTGTCGCGGTGCTTACCCCGACAGCGCTGCTGCTTGACGGTCTCGTTCGGGTGTTCCCGCCAAAGCTGGGAGGTCTCATCAGTCCTGATGATGAGAGCTTATTCAGCTGCGGGTAAATCTGCTGCATTATTGCATGCTATGGCGACCTTACAGGTCCTCCGTGTCATGCACCAGGGTGGTGGTGACCAGCAGTCTCTCTGAGACTCGCTTTCAGCCGCTGATTGTCGCCTCGTGCTACAAGATCAGCCGTGCTGAACATCGGTCACGCGATGTCCACGCTTGTGGTCCAGGAATGCCATCTGTGGTTCGAGCAGGCTTCAATGCGTCCCGAGGACCGATTTTCGGCTTCCGTACGCGCCTGTCTCCCCGGATGGCCTCTTTGGCGTCGCCGTGGAGATTTTCGTCAAAGGTCTCCACGATCAGGAGGCAGGCGGAGGGTCTGGGTATAGTTCCACGCCAGAAGCAGCAGGCGCTGCTTCTGGGCCGGAACCCTCTCCGCCTGTTCGCTGCCAAAGAGTACGTCTCCTGCCTTGGTTTACTCCTTCGACCTCTGGTCCGGGGAAAACCCCTGCATGCGGAAGACGGAGCCAACCTCTGAGGTTTTCGAAAGCAGACGAGGGTTTCTAGTGAAGCTCCCCTGAGGTTGGCGACTCGGGAGGAAACGAGCTCTTCTTTGGGTCTGGTCATCGACCCAGCTCCCCCAGGGGGGGGGGGAGTCCACCACACACTCCTCGCTGCCGTCCTCCGGGACGGCGGCACCCATTGTGTCAAAGATAGAACTCACTTCCTCCCGAGAATAGCGGTCTCGCATGCCCGACGGTCTGGGGTTCCTCTTCCTCGGTCTCCGACGAAGACCCCGACATGGGCCCGAGCCCCGCTGGCCATGGCAGAGAGCGCGGGGGCACACCACCCCTGCCCTCATCTGACCATCTCCCAGGGTCCTCCCCTGGTGATTCCGCCCACAAGTCCGCCTCCGGGCGGCCCCGCCATGGGGACCATCGGCACGTCCCGACCACGACCCCTGTCAGCTTGCCTGGGAGCCTGGCGGAAGCTTCCCGGGGTCTCACAGTGGGAGGTCCGGACAATCCGGCAGGGCTACACGATTCTCAATTCGTGTCCGCCCCCAGGTTTCGAGGTGTGCTTCACCTGTTCCCCGAACAGGCGCCTCATTCCTGCGAGAGGAGATCGACGCCCTTTTAACAAAAGGTGCGGTCGAGCCGGTACCCCCAGCCGATATGGAACGAGGGTTTTACAGCCCATACTTCCTGGTCCCCAAGAAAGCAGGCGGGCTGCGACCAATCTTGGATTTGAGGCGTCTAAACCGGCACCTGGCCAAGTACCGGTTCAAGATGCTGACGGTCCGCTGCATTCTACCATGCATCCGTCCTGGAGATTGGTTCGCAACAATCGACCTGAAGGACGCGTGCTTCCAGGTAGAAGTGGTTCCAAGGCACAGACCCTTTCTAAGGTTCTGTTTCCAGGGCCATGCTTACCAGTACAAGGTCCTACCCTTCGGTCTTGCCCTATCCCCTCGCACCTTTACGAAGGTTGTCAGGGCCGCGCTAGCCCCGCTCCGCCGGGCAGGCATTCGGATCCTGGATTACCTCAACGACTGGCTTCTCATAGCCTCGTCCAGAGACCAGTTGATCCGACACCAGGGCAAGGTGCTTTCGCACTTAAACCGTTTGGGTCTGAAGGTCAACTGGGAAAAGAGCCACCTCACCCCTGTGAGAGTCATCTCTTTTCTCAGGATGGAGCTGAACTCCGAGAGCATGCTGGCGCGATTATCGGTAGAACGCACCAGGGCCTTGCTGACCGCACTCTTGGCGGTGTCCTCTCGACCAGTGGTCAGACTGAAGTTAATTCAGAGGCTCCTGGGGCATATGTCAGCCGCAGCCCCAGTCATTCGACTCGGGCTCCTGCGTATGCGACCACTGCAGCTATGGCTTCTCTCACGAGTTCCGAGTTGGGCATGGCATCGGGGAGCCTTACGTCTGCCTACGGCAGACGCGCTCCCTTACCTGAAGGTCTGGAAGACGGAGTGCTTTCTGAGGTCTGGGGTGCCTCTTCGAGCCACCCCAACCGTGTGGTGGTCACCACCGATGCCTCCAAGACTGGTTGGGGCGCCATGTGCCGTTCCCACCGAGAGTCCGGTGCCTGGACCGGAAGACACTCTTGCTGGCACATAAACCGTCTCGAGCTAGTTGCAGTCATTTTAGCGCTCCGGCGCTTCTGCCCGCTCCTCCGGGGGCGGCACGTGCTGGTCAGGACCGACAGCACTGCGGTAGTAGCGTACAGCAACCACCAGGGCGGTGTACCCTCCCGCTTCCTGCACTACCTCGCCCAGCAGCTGCTCCTCTGGAGTTAGAGCGACTTCCGTCGCTCGAGCCTTCATATCCCTGCGGAGTGTAACAGGATCGGGGTTCCGCCGTCCAGATTCCACCCCTCGACAGGAGATTGGCGACTCCATCCTCGGGCTGTTTAGCAGATTGGGACATCTTCGGCGGGGCCCAGGTACCTGCTGCCTCCCGTGTGAATACCCATTGCCGGCTCCTATTCCTGTCCCTGGCTCCTCTCGGGACAGATGCGCCGGCTCACTGCTGGCCCGGGAACAAACGCTTATGTGCGTTTTCCCCAGTGAAGCCTCCTAGCACAACCTCTGTGCATGGTCAGGAGGGACGAGCGCGGGCTACTCTTTCGCCCTCTTCTGGCCGAACAGAGTATGGTCTCCAGACCTCTCTGCGCTCGTGACAGCCCCCCCTTGGCCGATTCCCCCTGAGTCCAGATCTGACTCAAGGGGGGGGGATACAGGCACCCGCGGCCAGACCTCTGGGCCCTACTTGTATGGCATATCTGTCAGCGGTGGACCCCGAGCCTCTACCACCCCTCGCGGTGACTACCTATACCATGCGTTAGCCCCCTCCACTGAGTGTGCTACCCTGGCAAGTGGGGTCGGTTCGTCGAATGGTGCTCTTCCCGCCAGGAAGACCCCGGGACATGCCCCATCTGAGTGGTGTTGACCTTCTCCAGGAGAGGTTCGATCGGGGGCTGTCCCCATCGTCCCTCTAGGTCTACGCCGCCGCTATTTCTCCTTCCACCTCCGGGTTGAAGGGAAATCAGTGGGTAGCCACGCACTATGGTGAGATTTCTCAAGGGGGCTAGGCGCCTCCGGCCTCCTAGACCACCCTCCATTCCTCTTAGGACCTCTCCGTCGCCCTTCGGGGCTGCGGAAGTCACCTTTTGAGCCCTGGCATTTGGCAGAGCAGCGTGTCCTCTCACGGAAGACCGCACTCCTGCTTGCTTTGGCCTCCATTAAGAGGTTGGGAGATCTCCAGGCACTGTCCGCCGACGAATCCTGCCTGGAATTCGGCCCTGGTGATTCTCTGGATACCATCAGACCCAGGCCCGGATTCATCCCCAAGGTCCCATCCGTCCCCTTCCGGGACCAGGTGGTGACCCTGCAAGCTCTGCCCCGGGAGGAGGCAGAACCAGCCCAGGGTTCGTTATGTCCTGTGCGAGCTCTCCGGATCTACTTGGACAGAACCCGGGAGCCTCGTCGCTCCCAGCAGCTCTTCATATGTTTCGGAGGCCAGCGTAAGGGTTCCACTGTCTCCAAGCAAGGCTTGCCCACTGGCTAGTGCGGCTATCCACCTAGCTTATGAGGCGTGTGAGGTTCCCTGCCCTCTCCATCTGAGGCCCCACTCCACTCGCGGCATCGCTGCCTCGTGGGCGTTGGCTAGAAGGGCCTCACTCGCCGACATTTGTAGAGCTGCGGGCTGGTCTACACCTAACACGTTCATCAGGTTGTACAACCTTGATGTAGGCTCTATTCCCTCTGCGGTCCTGAGTGGTGGCAGTCACCCTTAGGGG
>SRMA01027315.1:333556-457013 GCA_007224835.1 Danionella cerebrum
ACAGTATAAAACCCATTTTCACAAAATTCAGTGATCAACAGGAACAATTTCTTCATGTATATGTGCATAAAGTGTTAAGCGGGGGTTAGACTGGTTTCTATGTGATGATTTAACTGGTTTAATGGTATGCTGCATGGTGGATTTGACCAAAGTTGCAATTAGCAAATCAGAGATGACCAACATCGTAATGAACAAATGAAATACATTTAATGAAATACATTAAACGGTGCAATTAACCAATCATATATGACCAACATTACAATGAACAAATCAGATTTGACCAATGTTATAAAGAATCAATCAGATTTCACCAACATTTTGATGAACCAATTAGATTTCATTCATTTTTCAACCCGCTTATTCCCTTTCAGGATCATGGGGATCTGCCGGTGCCTATCTCCAGTGGACATTGGCAAGTCGCCAGTCCATCGCAGTGCGCAACATTTTTTTAACAATAGATTTCAAATTTACAATTAACCCATTTAGTTCAGCAATTATGTGACAACACTGATTAAAAAAGCATATGATTGTTCACATGCTTAGTCTGACTGATGAATAGATTCATCTGCAAACGGCACAATTTCCTCTGAAAATATTTAAAAGCTCAATATTTTTGTATCAGAAGTGGTGCAGCACGATTTGATAAAATGTTTGGTTTTCCTCACAGTTCTCACTGCTTTTTATGTGATAATGTAAATGAGAGCAAACATTGCATGTGCCAATATCTAAAACACAAACAGACATCAAAGAGAGCAGCTCTGAACCTCAGATTGCATGATTCACAAAGCACGTACGGAGAGTGGTCAAAGAGTTGCAAAGAGTGTTTGTGTTTAGTGCATCTTTTTCACTCTGGGAATGAAAAACATGTATAAAATCCTTGATGTTACTATCTGCACAAGTATTTAGTTTTGCATTAATTCATGTTTTTTTTTTCTTTCAGTTTACCATTGTTTTTTTATGTATCTTTTTATACAGATATTATTTCAAAACACAATAATAGCATCAACTGTTTGATTATAATCTTAAATAGCCACATGTTATTGGTTGAGAATAAAAAAAATAAATAAAAAAAATGCAATCACCCTCAGATTAAATGATAAGAATAAAGCAAATATGAAAATATTTAACTTCCTTTTAATAAGTTTGGTAATTCTAGTAGGTTTTATCAAGGCAATAAATCATCCCACATAATTCCTGAAATTTCCAGGAAGTACCCCCACCTTTCGCCCAAAGTGCACTGGAGAGGCACCAGCAGAGCCCTGTGAACCCAAAAGGGAACAAAGTGGGAAAGAAAATGAATTAATGAATATGCAACATAATAGATCAATTATAATTTACCTCAGAAAGCATCTCGGGCGTAGTTTTAGCTTGTGTAATCAATATGTTGAGGCTTTATTTAATACTTTGCAGTCAACAGCTACTTTAAAAAAACACAATTAAACTCCAACAAGTTTATCTAGGAAATTATTCAAGGTGTAATTATCATGTAAGGTCATAATAAGGTCAAAAATGTCATGTGAGTGGTGTTCATTAACATTTGGAGTGCTCCATGATGCAAAACTTGGTTTAAATAAAAAAAGGTAATAGAAAGAAAATAAATACGTACTTATTACCACTTTTAAAGTCTTAAAGTTTTAAACATTTTAACATGCACTGTATAGTCAATCAAGGAAGCAGCTGACGTAGGATGTGTGTATGCGTGTATCCGTGTTTGAGGCCCCAATCTTCTTCCCTTCCCCCAATATTCTTTTTTAAGGCCCACAAACGGTTAGCAGTTCCCCCGTTGCTTAACATTTAGCTATTGGTGTGTCAGAGACGAATCTGAAGTGTTGTTTACTTTAAGATATCAGGAAACTAAACACTCACAGTACAATGAAGATAAACCACACATTAATAATCATTTCTGCTTTTTTCTTTTCTTCCACAGAGCCGTGAAAAGACAGTCAATTCCTGAAATGGTCAAATAATTAACAGAGCCCTGATGAAGATCATTTAGAAAATTAAAAATCATCAACAACATTTTTGTGGCATGCATGCGTCTTTTGTGTATATTAATTAAGCATTATTGTGAATAATTAGCTGCAAACACTGACACATTCAGACGCCGGTGATTACTTCGGTGCTTCTGACGCTCAACAATCCTTTATTTACCACAAATATTGGCTTTGTTTTAGACAAAGAGTTTTTTTTTTGTATGAGCTGGAGTAGAAACCATTGATTGTTGATAAATCTGTGTCTCTGAAAAAAAATTACAAATTAAAAGAAAAGAATAGAATATGTTGATAATTATTATTAAAAAACATGTCAACACATTTTTTTTGTTGTTTTTAATTGGTTTTCTCAAGGTTCTCAAGGGTTAACTCCAGGTAATATGATTTCCTCCCACATTAGGGCTCTGAATTGCTCTTTGGTGTAAATGTGAATATAATGAAAAGAAGGTCCCCAAATGTTAGCTGAAGGTATACATCTTGTGGGTATTATTTGGAATTATTAGTCATTTATAATTATTATAGTTATTTATAATTCATTCATTCATCTTCTTTTGTTTGCAGGTGTAGTGTGGTATCTATAACAAATGCATAAAAGCATTGTTTGTATAATATATGGGTAAACATTTTAGGTAAGTGTAAAAAATGTCAAAAGCAAATGCTTTAAAGGGAAACCCAAAGAGCAGCCCAATGCGAAACGGCTAATATGCGACTCAGCACCTCCAAATCTGAGGTCATGGTTCTAAGTCAGAAAAGGTGGAATGCTCCATCTGAGTTGGTGGAGGGATCCTGCTGCAAGTGGAGGAGTTCAAGGATCTTGGGGTCTTGTTTATGAGTAAGGGGACTTTGGGCAGATGTATTGCTTCAGTCGCTGCAGTACTGAGGTTGGTGTACCGTCGTGGTGAAGAAGGAGATGAGCTGCAAAGCAAAGCTCTTGATTTACCAGTCAATCTACATTTCTACTCTTACCTATGGCCATGGGTTATGGCTTCTTACCTCAGTCACTCGGGAGGAGCTCCGAGTAGAGCCACTGCTCCTCTGGATCAAGTGGAGGTGCCTCTGCATTTGTTTCGGATGATTTCTAAATGCCTCCTTGAGGACAGGGAAGACCTAGAATCCGCTGGAGAGACTATACCACTCGGCTGGCCTGGGAACACCCCTGTGTAGCCTCCTGGGAAGCATCCCGGCATAGACTGCCTACCCCACCTGAAAGGTGTCCCCCCACCCGAAATCCTTTCATTTTTCAAAGGATGTTTTATCTACTGAATTAAATTTCCTTCTCGAACACGGAGATAATTATCATTGCGGTTTCATTGTGCTTCTTTATAAGATTGAATACCACATTTTGAAAGACTAGTCTGATTTGAAATGTTTGTCTGGGAAAGAGTTTGTCGATGCTCTATAACCAACTTGTGTCTTGTTGCTGTGATTAACGTCGCCATGACCAACTCAACCCAAGCCTACTTGTATTAAATAATGCTTGCCAAATGTTTATTTTAATTAGATTTTTCTTTTGTTCTCTCACTTTAAATTGAGCAAATATAATAGTTTACAATTTTATATACATACTGTACAACTTTAATCTAGAGAATAGTGTTGCATTGCATTTTTCGTCCAGTCCCCAAGAATTGACTGTGTGACCTTGGCTTTGGTTAATGTACAAATAAATAAATAAAATAAATACCTTGAGCAATACAGAAGTTTCAGTTTCACTCCTTCAATCAAGGCTGTGTTGTTTTCATAAAGACTAGAGTGTGTGCGTGCGTGTGCATGTGTGTGTTTGTGTGTGCGTGGAGATAAGGACCCTGCCATTGCATTTGTCTTTGGAAGTCTCAGAGTTTGTTGTTCCAGCGCCTTTGAGTGAGGTCATATCAAATTAACAGTCGATCTTGAGCATAAAAATAGCAGAGCATTAATTTCTTCTGCGCAGAATCTTAAACCCTGACCTGATTTTTAATGTTAACTCAAATTAAAGAAATTAAAGAGAGCGACAGAAGACGCAACCATTCATGCACTGGACTAAATTTAGCTTCATCTTCTTTCAAAGTGAGCTTTAATTTCAAACACATTTAGAGTATTTTTTTAAATGATTTCTCAAATGTTATTTTTAAAGGCAGAGATTCATGTGCACATAATAAATTAAAATGGATCATATTTTATTGTCCGTTGGTTAACACGAGAAAAAATAAATAAATAAATAGTGCATTGTGCTAATTACAGTGGCATAGAATTGAGTCATGATGAAATATCTTAAATATGTCATTGTGAGTTTTGCTTGAGATTCATTATGATCCATTTCATCATCTACATCATTTTAAATGTGTTCCATAATGAAAATAACTTGCATAACTCTTTATAATAACTTTCATTAATAAGTCATTATCAAATACTTTGCCGCCTTTTGCAAATCACCAGGCTGTGTAGACGGTAATACATTTGAAACTGTGAATTATTGTAAACGATTATTGAAATATGTCTGAATTGGCTAATGATCTGTTTAATATTAAACAATGTGATGACATTTGGTAATGAAACAGTTCACCCGAAACAAACAAAATGTTTATATATATATATATATATATATATATATATATATATATATATATATATATATATATATATATATATATATATTTGCTGCCTACAATTTGAAGCCAAATTTGAAAATCAAGGTTAACATTTTAGTTACATTTGTTTTAGCATAACTTTATTTTTTTTTTCATGAAATATTAATCCGTCTATTGGCTCTGGTGAATGTTTTTTATTATAATGCAAGTTAAAATGTAATAGACTGAACCTTAAGGTCTATACGCACCGAGTGAAATTGAGACCTAGCGGCTCTTTTACGTTCTACTTAGGCCATCGAAGAGTTGGCTTTCATTGTCATTGCTCATTCTCCTTACCAAATCTGATCTGATACGGCACTGCGGAAGTACTTTTAGTTCACACAACTCTTTCAGTCAGATGTGTGAACTCCTATTGCCACCCATAGTTTTTTGAGGTTCATTGTCGCACAAAACTTCGGATCGAAAACTCCCCTTGCCACATTGCCCCATAAGTTGCCCAAATCCCTATGGTAACATTGGAGACAGCTCAGTCCTTCATCAGAAATCAAATTTTATGTTGCAAATCTGTCGAGAAATCTCAGCAGAGACAAGCTAATAGCTGATCTATTTAAACATACACAGTTTAAATAACCCTCCAGTGCGTTTCACCTTCGGACACAATAGCTGTGTACAAATCCAGGTTCTGCATCCTTCGAAGTATGAATTTCAAGACAAGCCAATTAGAGGGAGTCCTGGAAGTGATTCTCGGGGAATGACCTTGACGACGGACACAGAGCCTCTGGGAAATGTCTTTTTTTTATGTGCAACTGTGAAGGTGGTGATAGGTTGAAGAGGTAAGTGGAGGCAGGTGATTTTGATTGGGTTTTGCTCATATTATGTGCTTTTACATGCAAAATGAACCAGCTTCATGGAACACAACGTTTCCTTGAGACTTTGAGTTTGCCGTATTTCTTACCTACAGTGGCATCTCAGCTCTAAAAGAGATCGACTGGCATTCCGGAGCTGGATCTACTGTACACCTGGAACGCAACAATATCTTTGCTGAAAGTGTTTGAAATACTACCACTGTCTTGGTGGCTACTACCCATGTCAGTATTTCTGTGGTATTTATTGAATCAACAGTAAACGTTTGGAAGAAAAGGGTTTTTCGATCACCGGAAACTGATGGAAATGTTTACATTAGTATTTTTGAGTTTTGAAACAAGAATAGTGCAGGGAATATTTTTTGGAAGGCGCAATATTGATGTTTTTGTTGCAACAGATCTAAAAAGTTCAGCATCTCTTAGAAAAAAGAGAGCTTTTCTGCACACTTTATTACATTAAACAGATGGTTTCAGATCAGATTACTCCCAACCCCGTAATATAGACAAATATCTCCACCTCTACATTTATGAGACATTAAAGAGCACGCCTTGTTGAGATATTTGAGAAAACAAATCTGAGCTGGAAACAGATACCAGGGCTGATGAATAATCTCAGAAAAGGGATCTGATGCTCTTTAACCTGATTTGCTCCATTACAAGGTTAAACTCCACAAGTACAAGCAGACTCCAGAACGAGGAGAGAAATGTTCACACTCGCTCCCAAGTAATAACTGTCTGTATTTAGCTCTTAAATAGTTTCTCAAAGAGAATACTACTGTATCTTCGAGAGGGTTTCTCATCAAAAACTGATGTTGCCCGAAAAGAAAAAACAACGAGCAAAAGAAAATAAATCCAGCTCTGAGACAGTCATCTGTAGTTGCTGATGCAAAGAAACAAGACAAAGATGAACTAATATAGAAGTTTCTCTGTAGAACTTTACATATCCACAACATTCTAATGGTCAAGCAGCCCAATTAAGATGATTAAACTCTTTATTTTTTTTTCACGCAGAGATGCCACAAATATTGTAGAGAACACTAGGATGCAGAGAACATGCTACCCACTGTGCCACCGTACTGCATCTGCATTATTTACTGATTGAATTTTTTTTTTTTCTGTAACAAATCAACTTAAAACATAGAGAAGTAGTATACTTCAGTAAACATGTATCAGAGTAAGAGAAAAAAAAAAATTACAAAAATTTACAAAAAAATTTAAAAAGGTCCAAAAAAAAAACAACTAAAAATGTTAAAGTGCACAAAGAAATAATTAAATTATAATGGCAGGAGTCAATATAATTTCCTAAATTCAATCTTTGCACATTCTTGTGAACTACAGTATGCTAGATTAAAAAAAAAGGTTAATAAAAAATAAAATACAGTTTAAATCGATAATTTAACATGACAAAATGTTATTTTTTCTCAAGTGCAAGTTTTCATATATTAATAAAAAGGGCAATTGTATTTTTATTATCATTTATTTATTTTTTTACTTAAATTTTAGCCTACTTTAAAATACAGAGCATAAAGTAGAAACGACAGAAGGAGGAGGGAGTGTCTACAAAAAAACAGTTTGTATTTTACCGTAAAACCAGATCTTTTACTGATATTTCTATATTTAGATTTAGTCAATAAATCCAACACTTCATTGTGTGCCTCATCCTTTCACTTCCCTGCAAATGTTAGAAGACCTGATGTGTAGTGATTTTTATTTCTCTGGGATCAGAGAATTTTCTTTTACCTCCAGAGAGAACAGACTGATGCCTGGTGTTTAATTCTAACCTTGTTGAAATCAGTAGGACAGTGGCTCATATCTAATTTAAAGGCAGTAGCTCTTTCATCCTTATTAAAGATATTTCAGGGCATGTGCTAGCCAGCAGCTATGATTTAAATATGTGTCATTTAGCAGCTTTTAGAAGGGAAATCTGGGTTTTACTGAGTGATGTTACAGTTATCGTGAGGACTGAAAGAGCTGATGAAAAATTGTTTCAACCAGGAGCCGATTCAGGAACTTGAACGACTAGATTTTGTATTACACTTATATATTTTTTCTATTTAAATAAGTCATTGGTGGTTTCCTTCAGAGTAGCACAGGTTGATTTTGAATATTTACAAAATTATTAGTCTATAAATCTATTTATTTTAACAGCGAGAAACATAATAAATACAATTTTTGTTGGATGGAATAAGGTTTGTGCTCCTTCTCTTTGTGTACAATCTCACCCACTTTGTCTACAACTTGTCTCTAACATCAACCCGCTTTGGTCTTGGATATGGTGGAGATTTTGGAATCTGATTGGTTGATTGCCATAGACTTAAGTATTATCCCCTGAAAACTCTTTGCTGATCAATAAGTACGGTGGCCCATTAGTGGACAATACAACACAAATCAACTTTGTGTGCGCAACACTATTGCAAATCAAAAACGGCTACTGCAAATCAAAAATACTAAATATTTCAAGTTGTGTTTTTGAGCTGCACGTAACCGATATCATAACTCATCACAGAAAGTTGGAAGAGACCAGGAAGTTTGTGTAAACAAACATGGCATTGATGCAAAACCTGAAACTATTGCCAAGTTATTTTATCATTCATGTTGAAAATAAATGTTGATCTGTGATTTGAACTAAAAGTTGAACTGGCACATTTATTTACAACATGAATTCCCGTAACTTCAGAAATTCCACTTCTGTAATTTTTTTACTTGCAATATGTGGTGCGCACCTTTGGAATAAGTGGCCCATTAGTGTTCTACATTACAGCAAATCAAAAACACAATACAAATTGACGTTTTGTGCACAACACTATTGCAAATAAAAAAAAAAACAGCTGTTGCAAATCAAAAACACACGTTTAAGTATATTTTGTTTTTTATTTGCTGTTGTTTATGATTTGTAATAGCCATTTTGCCTGTGTAAAGTTGAGGTGCCGAAATTAATCCAATTAAGGAGGTTAAAAACTCACTTTTCAAGCAGATTTGTATCATTTTAAACATTTAATAACCAAATTAATTCATTTCAGTTACAATTTGCTATGACTGCTGTAATCAAATAATTCTCTCAGAAGTATTCCTATTTAATGATTGTTTATTTTTGTAAATTTACAAAATGCAAAGTGAGCAAACAAAAGATAAATCAAAATCAAGCCATTATTTCATGTTACAACCTTTAAATCCAGCATCATTTCTTATATGTACACTTGCACAAAGTAATTGATTGTATGGTCAGGTGTATGACCAATAATACCAAACAGATTCTAATGAAAGTCACGATCATGAAAGTCACATGTAGATTGGAACTCAGTTATGATCTTAAACTGGAACAGTTCTGTAGGAGCTTCAAAACTGTGAGCAACTCAACAAGGTTCAAAAAAACACTGCAACAAGACACAAGGTAGTTATACTGCATCAACAAGGTCTCTACCAGGCAGAGATTTAAAAGTAGACTGGGATTTAAAACATTTTTTTTAAAGAAGTGCAAAGAAAAAAGGGAGACATTGAGGATTGCAGCGGTTGATTCAGAAAACATAATACAGCAGATGAAACTCACATCAAGCTCATTTGAAATCAGACGATGTCCAGCAGTGCAATCAGCTCCAGCAGAAATTAATGGGGGTCAAGTACAGCCATCTACTGCCCGGGAAAAATTCTGGAAAGCATTGCCCCTCATGGAAGAGTTGCAGCCATGAAGCCACACATCTGATACGGAAACAAGTAGAAGTGACTCAAGTTTGCACAAAAAAATGGCAGCAGGTGCTCTAGACTGATGAGTTGAAATTTGAAATGTTTGGCGGTAGCAGTTCAATGGAGGGCTGGACAATAAGTGAACAAATGGAGGTGGAGATTTAGTCAGGATTTATGTTCTCATTGCTGAGAACAACAGGCAAATACTTATTCATTGTGCAATACCATCAAGAAGGCGTATGATTGGCCCTATGTTTATTCTGCTTCAGCAGCAGTGGTTCCAAACATGCAGCCAAAATCATTAAAAATCATCTTCAGTGTAAAGAACAATATGTACTGGAAGTGATCACATGGCCCCCAAAGAGCTTAACATCTGGTATTACATGAACAGATAGAAAGATGTGAGAAAGCTACATCCACAGAACATCTGTCCTTAGTATATATATCTTTTTCCTGATAATGATGTCAAATAAAATCTTTGAAAGGGAAGTAAATTACAATTTTAAAATATTTTTTACAAATTAACATTGTATTTTCAATTATTGAGCTTATCATAGTCTTTCTTCACTCAAACTTTCTCAAAACAAACAGGGTCATTGTCCTACATGATGGAAAGTGTCTAAACCTCAGTAGCCTTACGTAAACATTCTCTGCTGTAGGCTTGAGAATATAAAAACCAGCTGGAGACCTCAAGTGAAGCTTTTCCCAGTGCCCGTGTGTACCTCTTGAAAGAAGACTCGTCGGTACACACTAGCACAGACCTACATGCAAACACAAAGTAAATCAAACTCAGGAAAAGACAAACAGAACAGCTCATTTGCACACAAAAGCACGGAGGATTAACAGTGTCCCTCAGCTGTTGGTAAACAGTTCTCATGTTGAGATCACACAGCTGTATAGTCACACTTACACAGCACAGAATTACATCAAGAAAGCACATAAAAAAAAAATGAATACATTGTTTCTGTTGGAGGACCGCAGATTCCCTTGGTTTCTAAAGCTTGCATCATGCATAGCTATGAGCTCTTTACAGGTTATCCAGATAGTAAAAAACCTTGATATCTAAAAATCGCTGCATTGCATAACAATGAATAACAACATAAGGGCGGTAGGTACAGTAGTAATGGAAGTGTAAAGCTACGCTCTGTTCGCGATAAGATACATACCTATATTTTATGTATGCGATATGATATGCATCTATTGAAGGTGTTTATATAACGAACCATCATTGGAAAAAATTTAATGTTCTTAAAAGACAAAGCTAAGAAAGCTAGGGTCTAGTTTGGTTTGTATGAGAGGATTTGATATGCATCCACTAGGGGGCAGTGTTAATGTTTGTATTAAGTCATCTTTTTTAACTTGAAGAGATGAAGAAAGCTAATTTTATAATCGTTCTCTCTTAAAATGTGAGTAAAGGATAATTGTCTCCTAGTAAACATTACATAAAACAAGAAGACATGGTAAAGAAGTTTCAGAAGTGACCAGACTTCAGCTACTAGACGATATTTCCCAGTAGCTCCATGATACGTATTGTGACAATTTCGTATCGCAATATACACCCCTTAGTAGTAATATATATTATTATTTCATACAATATTTGAAGATAATAACGGCAAAATAAACAATAAAAGAGAGACTCATTTTGATCTATATTGAAACAGAAACAAATTGTGGTTTTGTTATAGTGCTCTGCATTATTTTTCGAAGTTGTTTCAACTCATTTACACTTTACACTATCGTGTCATCATCCATTTGCTGTTCTTCCACAATAATCTACTTGAGAATCTAAAAAGGAACATGTAAACTTGAACTTTTCATTTGAGTGGAAGTGTGGAGCTACATAAACCCATGGTTGGAATCAACTTTCTAAAAGTTAAAGCAACTTTTGAGTTTTAACTGTGTTCGCGTGGAACCACCTTTCACCCATTGTGAGTTGGAGTGGCACCAGTAGAACTCTGTAGCCCAAATTAGGAACTACGGCAAATAGATGGCAAATCCTTCCACTGGTAGTCACAGGCATCCATTTTTTGATCGAATGTATTGAAATAAAAAAAATAAATAAATAAATTAAAACAGGAAAAAATAAAAAAAGAATGAATACATAACGATTGATTAACACTTTACAAAAATGATAAAAAGTAAATAACTTATACATCTACTCCACGACTAAGTCTGAAAACCCGTTCACCATGAAGAAACCTTCATTGAAACCTTCCCAAGAAGCCATGAACCCTGTTTCCTGTCTGACAGGTCTATTTAGGTTTAACTTAATTGTTTACAAACCTGTTCGGCTGAGGTCTAAAGGAGAGTTTTCATTTAGATTAATGATATGGAGCTGCTTTCTAATGAGGCTGTTTGACAGTCGACACTTCCATTCGTTGGCCTCAGGGAAGAGCCTTTGTACTTCAGGTAATTACACACAAACCCTTCACATACTCGAACCTTTCCAGCTACACACACTCATGCACATGCCTACCCAGATTGGAGGACTTCATGTGAAATGCATTCATGCATTGGAAAAATGGTTCTAGATAGACACACGCAATTAGCTTTTGCTCTTTTTGTGTATTGCATGCAATAATAACACCACTCTGCCTTTGGTTCATTTGCAGTTCTGAACCCACAGGAAGCTAAAATCAAAATGAGATCCTTGTAATATCTGGGTTATACCTTGACAAGAGGGAAATCAGTTGTAAGCTTGTGAAAACCTCCTCAGATTGAGAAATGGATCTCAGTAGTGACAAAGTTTCCGATGCCAACAATGTCTGAAAGTGAATGACTTTAGATAAATTCCACAACAGATCTCTATAAAGACTTAAAGGGTTTTCCAAATAAAAAAAGCATGCATTCACACACTTCATGGTTGCGAGATACAAACCAATTACTTAAAACAGGCTAAAAAAACAAGGCTTGACCCTCATGATTTTATAAACTTCAGGCCAATTTCAAGACTGCAAAAGTCAGAGAAAGTTGTTTATAGCATTTTTAAATGAGCAGAACCTTCTTCGGGTGTGTCAATCTGGTTTAAGAGGAAAACACTGCACTGAATCGGCTCTGCTGCGAGATGTTTTGTTTTTAGCGTCTGATGCTGGAAACTGTGTGGTTCTTGTACTGCTTGACTTAACCGCTGCATTTGATGCTGTTGACCATCATATTTTAATCTCTCACTTGGAAAATTGGGTTTGTGTCAAAGCTGTAGCCCTAAACTGGTTCAAGTCTTATCCAAAAGAGAGAACCTTTTGTGTCAAAATTTTAGATTTCCGTTCTTCTTCTGCTCCTCTGACCTCCTACGGAGTCCCACAAGGGTCTATTTTCAGCCCTTCTTTTTTCTCTGTAACTAATGGATACATAGTAAAACAACAAATTTAAATTAACACTACTCAGAGTGTATTTGTCCCATCCTATATGGAGTTAAACCAACTCTGAAGTTATTGTTTTTATATTAGTTTTCTATAAGCTTGCTAACTCTAAATGTTAAACATTACTAATGATCAAAATCACCTAAATAGTCTCATTTTACTCTGTTCAGAGTGCATTGTTACCTCTGAAAAGTTTTTGGTACCTCAGCAGATTTGTAAAAAATTAAGACTAAAATAACTTTCTCAGAGTTGATTAACCTCTATATAGAGTGGGACCAAATGCACTCTGAGTAGAGTTATTATAACTCTTAGGATTTTACTGTTTTACATCCTCAGGAAAAATGGGATTGGCTTCCACTAATTTACTGTAAAATATTCCAATGTTTTCATTTTTTTTGTCTATAAATTTCTCAAAATTTATAATTGCCTCTCCTGAGTATCTCAAAAACTAAGCAATGAATGCATTTAGAATAAATTCACTGTGGTTCAAAAGCATTTTGTGCAAAATTTTCATTAACAATTTTGAGGGATAAAGGTATGACATGTCTGTGTTTAAAAACGATTTAACATTTTGTTGAGGTTTATTGTAGTTTTGACACTTTCTTCATTGACCTACCTCTGTATATATTATTAAAATCTAGGATATAAGGGTTATGTTGATGTATGGCAAATTAAAATAAATAAACTAAAAAAATAAATTATGGCACCACAGCAGGTAAACATGTAAACTATGCTCTAGCGGACTTGGTTCTATGGCAGGTCTTAAAGGGTTAAAAATAAAGTTAGAGTTACACTTACACTTAGCCAATTATAACATATTTTTAAAAAATAAACATTCATGCATTTTGCAAGTTTAACCAAAGCAATTCTCATTACTTCATGAGCCGATAAATGACCCATGACCTTGACATTGGAAAGATAGTTATCTGCAGTTCTGAGCTAATGTAGACTTCAAGACAGTTGTATGCACAGGAAAAATGATTCCATCACTGAGCGGAGCTCTGAGGAGGAGGAGGCTTTTCATCGTGTCCAACCACCAACCCCTTGTTGATGATACCATCATGATCCCTAAAAAGAATGTGCAGCGCGTCCGGTGGTGGGCGTGACCAGAGGCGGAAAACAAGATGACAGATTGCAGCCACGAATCAGAAATGTTTTGAATGTGTAACATTTTCCTGCGCTTTGGTTTTTGTTAACGAAAACTTGTGCACGTCTCATGTTTTTGTCATAACAGAGACATTTTTTAGCTCATCAGGGTCTGGTTATCATCACAATAAAAAGGTTTGTCAACCAAATATTTTTTGTTTTTGTCATCGTCAATAAAAACAACTAGTGTATGCGTCTTTTCAAAATGTGAACATCCATGCTTTTAGCCAGAGTTTTCCCAAAACAAGGGGTTATAAGCAAATAATGTTCTGAGCAGCAAACCCTACGACCTTGGCATTTGAAGCATTGCAACTTTTAGATACCTGAGGTACAGTAAAACACAATTGTACACGGGGTAAATGATCAAAGCAAATCCCATCACAAAGTACACAAGTATCACAAGCCCATTCCTCAAGGAGCACTCGTTTTTTTTTTTTTTTTTTTCATTTGACTTGAATTCAGCTGGCACGTATTCTACACAGAAAGAACTCAAGGGGGAAAAAATACACGTTCGGTCCCACTTGTTTGGTGATGTTTTGTGCTGGAAAAGCCAGGAGACAATAGCACAGGCCAGAGATAGGCCTGCTATTGAGAGCTGGGAAAGTGTGGAACAAAGTGATCCGTGTGAAAGGAGAGTGGGAAGAAAGAGACAGATTATCTTAATTATCATTCAGAGGCAGCTCGCAGCAGCACCTGTGCATGAATAATAACATTTATCAGCGCTGCGAGACGTGCGAACATTCTTTAAATCACCCTCATTACTGCAGCGCCGAGAGATCAGCCCTGAATTATCCGTGTCTACACACAGATGAACACGCGGCACCTCCTTTTCTCCAAGGATGGCCCATACATCTGTAAAAGCCCTTATGAGAGCCATACGGTGCCACGGTGGGCACAGGACAAAAAGACCTCATGGGGGAGATGGCATGGCTTCACCCTGCATTAGCTCACAGTTCTCTGTGCTCTCGGAGCTCTCGGCTCCAATATTGTCTTGATGTGAAAAGCATTTGATGGGATAAGGGCTGGGTGAATGACTGAGGCTCAGTTCTGTCACAGATGATCACTTCTGTTTAGATGAGAACCTCGTCACCGGACCCATGTTCATATTTACGAATTACTGCATGTTAATGGAATGCTATGCAGCCAGGCATGGGAAAATTAAAACCGAGCCAGAAAAACATTTTATAAATGACTCTGCTAAACAGAATAGAAAAGCTGCAATAGAAGATTGCAAAACTTGCAACACGGCCAAAAGGAGTTTTGCAATATCTGACACTACCAGAACATCAGTTTCATGTCTTTAAAAGGCAGCTGTTGTTTTTTTCCTCCTGAAGGAGACTGGTAAAGAATATTTCTGCCAAGCTACACAAAGCTCAGAAAAACTATTATTGTACAAGCATTTGTAAGAGTTTTACAGGCACAAAATCAATATATTTACTCTCATTTCATCTCTTTTAAATCTGTTATGCGACTTGATTTCTGAAAGAATTCATGCCGGAATGTTAGTGAGAAACCAAGAAGGGTTTGATCTTTTCACTCAAAGAAGGTGAAAAGGCCGGAACCTTTTTGTGCATTTTTTTACTATTTTACATTTTGCTCTAATAAATAACCTCCAAAACTGTTTTTTTGTGGCGATGTTTGATTTTGATTTTTTTTTAGTACCACATCTTCTTTTTTAAAAATATGTTTTTCATTAGATTACACAATAATTCCACAACAATAAAAAATTACAATTTACAGTTTTTTTAATGTTTTCTTACAAAAATTTAAATTCCTAAACCCCCCCAAAAAAGCTAAGAAAGCTCAAACAATGTGAAAAGTGTATGTAAAAACCAGGTGAACCTTTCCTAAACTGTTCCAAGCACTTGTTTTTGCCAATGTGTTTTTCTGTACCAGATCTTTGAAAAGCACGAGCCCTATCACAGGTCTTGTATTTCCAAATGTACCTTCTTTTCACCATTAAATGACACGGATAATATCAATTTGGTGTATATAAAATGAAACTGAAAGAAGAAGTGCATTTTCTCATTTTATCACCTTTCAAATCATGTCATAACTCTTGTAATGTGTGTTTAAAACCAAAGCTAATATCATAATTGAAACCTACACATTATATTCCAAATCAGCCAGGGGTTATATAAACCAAATTAAGTGGTTTTTATTTTTGTATTCTAATTGTACCCCAAAACGTGTTGTGCTACTTTTCTGCTAGATTTTAATAACAACACATATTTGTATGGCTTAGATTATGGTAAAAAAAGGATCATCTTTGTGTTTTTACCATTTTCCCAGGGTGCCCTTCGTCTGCGTTGAGGAAATGTTGATGCTAGGATGCTTCCTGCCTGAAAATGGCATTTTTGGTATATCAGAGGCACTCAGCGCCAAAACAGTGGAAAGTCCTGTGCAAAGTCCCTATGAAAATGTGAGCTAATTTATGTCCTATTTCAGCTATTTTACGTCCTACTCACATCATCAAAAGAGCCAGCTTTCATTGGTCGTTCTCCTTCTGAAAGATAGATCTGATATTGCACTCTGAAACTTTTTTTGTTGGCACCACTTGTTCAGTCCGTTCAGTCTCTTTCTGCCTGCGCTAATGATTTTTGATCAAGGCACAAAACTTCGGGTCGGTGAGTATTGGCCTTAAACCTAGTTTTAGAACCTCATTTAAATGAGTATGGGAACAGTACATCTATAAATGATACAGAAAACGTGCTGAAAAAGTCCCTAAGAGCATGCAGAGTTGATCTGTCCCATTACAAAAGAGATCCATGAAAAAGCGGATTAGTTTTTAGCCCTCCCCTCATCCTTGGCTACCTGATTTTCTGTATTCCCACAGAAGTTTAGTTTGGTTTTTTTACACCAAGGATTTCGATCTCAACCAACAATATTCTAAAACCAAAAATGATTATTGTCTGCCAATCAAATCCCTTAAATAAACTGTTCAAAATCTATGTTGAAACGACTGATATTTGCCTTTTCTCTTGCCTCCTGAAATATCATATGCTTGAATAATTTTTCACTCACAAATTGAAATTTCTTTACTGAAAATTAATCAAGACCATGTTAATGTCCTTCACTCTCTTCAGTCCAGAGACCAAAGACGTTTAAATAAGAATCCATTTCCATGTCCAGAGAGATTCCTCACGCTTAAGCGGTCTGGAATTGGTCAGTTTCTTTAGGCAGGGGACTTACCTAATAACGTCATTAATGGAATGGAAAGCATTGCCTAATCGCCCCCACACCCACAAAGATTGCATTTGAAAACAATCCCAAAAATTATGTAAGAGTCAGTCAATGTGCGACCAATAGAAGAATGGGAGAGTCCATAACCATATACAATGGTGAATTGAATGCAAAGCTTTCCAAAACCCACTGTAGGTGAAGAGGTTACCCTCATCCATTAAAATGATTTGCCACTGACATAGAAGACAAATAGGAATGAGAATTTTCGCTCGAGGGGTCAATCTGTGGATGGAGTTAGCAATGTTCTAGTAAGCAAACAATTCTTCACAAAACTTCCATATATTTATAAACCCCTGTGTAAATATCAATGCATTAGGATAAAAAACAAAGCTCAAATTCAAGTAGGACTCAAACTAAGTGAGAAGCCCCCAGTTCAAGATCAGACAATGCACAAGCATCTACTTTAACACAAGGAAATCATCTTGGCTTTCCAAGTATGGCTTATGAGAGGAAAGACAGATGCCGAGTATAGTACCTATCTAAGTATAGCTTGTCAGTTTCTTGTGGACTGAAAGTACTTTAGTCACGTCATTTGTGAATTACACGGATTCCCCAAATACCCACACAAACCACCTTGTTGAATATTTCCAAATGCATTCAGGACTCCCCCAGAACATTGCAAATGTCTGAATGTCTACAGTAAAAATTCTACAAGATGGCGGAAGAAGACCCTCATGCATCAGAAGTGCAATTGATGACGGAAATATAGACTATAAATTGAATGCCCTCCAGGGCAAGAGTTTTAGGAGGTAAGCACGTCTCATCTAGGGGTGAATCGCAATGGTTACAAAATGGCCACAACAATAAACACATGACTACAGTCCCTGGTTTATCAAACCCACAGTGAATTATGAGACCCTCATCCATCAAAAGTGCAAATATGTGTCACTGGTGAGGCGTATGGAGGGAAATAGTTTTAGAGACATTGAGGTGCATGGGTTTGGGGTTGAGGAGGGCACTCTATAGAAGGCGCCACACAAAGACATTCTTTTATAAAGATGTCAATGTTGCAAGCACAGAGCAATGCGAGGAATTCACCCACAAATGTATCTGGAGAAGCAAAGCAGTTCTATGACAGATTCAGCATTATAAGGGTTGCCTTTGTCCAAGCCAGAGCTTCTGCAAAGAATGGGCCGTTTCTTGTGTGATGGACATTTGTAATGTTTAATTTACTTCAGTCATTTCCTACAGGCATCAGCCTAATGATCTGAAATCTGCAAATGTGCAGGGCAACTCAGTCCACAATTAAAAAGAAGATCACTGAAATGATTCCCATGGGTACCAAACTGAGAAGCAGGGAGGCTGCTAAATAAAAGAGAACATGCAGTGACAAAACAATTAACATTGTCTGTACATAAATAAATATTGATATATATTATATGCATTTACTGTTTGGGAGTTATTAATAAAACTAATATTAATATTAATTGTAGCAGTTTTGAGCTAATGAGACGTATATATGTTTACCAAGATGACTTTATAATTTGTTACCAATAGGTGAACTTCTGGTAAAATGGACAGCAAGTGGCGCATTGGTGGGGTTGGTCGTCCTAGAACCAGAAAGCTGGCGGTTCCATCTCCAAAAGGTCCATCCTGCCGTTGTGTTCTGCTGGAGGCTGTAGGCACGAAATGGCAGCCATGTTCTGTCGCCAGCAGGGTGTGAATGTGGAGTAAATGAATAATGCTCTGAAAATTGCCAAGTGTCTGGAAAAGCTTTAAACTGAAGGCATTATAATCTTACTACAAGAGGATTATGCTCGTAAAATGTTATAGAAACTCTATAATAATCACATGCATAATAATAATCACATGACAGAAACTAAAAAGTTACACTTGTCCCATAATAAAGAAATCTTGAAAAAAGATACAGTAATGAGGGTACATATAAATCTCATGTTTTTTTTTTTTTTTTTTCTAAAAGTCTCATGACCAACATTACAGCAGATAAATAAATGTTTACCGGCTGGTTAAACTAATTTCATAACCAGCTTTGGCTTTTTTTTAAGATTAGATTAGACTAATTAGATTATGTTTTTATAATCTTAAAATTGCTGCTAGTGATGCTCCTCCAGTGTATAGCTGCAACCCAATTTGAGCCTCAAATCCCCTCAAAAGACAGATAGGTGTGGTTTCAGGAACACTACAAACATATGCAGACTACAAATTGTCAAATAGTTTTTTTTTGTCTTTGTATCATCACATTTGATAACACAAATCTTTTTCTTCACAACTTAATGATTTTATTATCTAATTTTTCTGTTCCTTAAAGACATCTACATCTAAAACTGTCTGTCCTCACCTCCATCAAAGTGTCCATGTGTGAGTGTAGGTATAACAGGAGCACTCAAAGGCCTTTATGAAGGTAAATGAGACAATTTTATTCAGCGCCGTGTTACAGCTCTGTGCTTGAATCATTTATGGCTCTCTAATAGCTCTTGAAAGTTCGCCATGTGTCAACTGGTGAATGTAGTTCATTGACCTTCAGACACTAGATTAAAGTGTGGCAGCTCTACACCCAGATTGTTTCTTATGAATATTCCTAACTCCCGCTAATATGTGAAATATTTGCCTTCACTCTCTCTCCTATTTGATTTATATATAATATTGCATCACGATAAATTATTCATGTCAATTAGCTTTTCATCTTGCCAGATACAAACTCATGTGATCCTTTTTAACAACTGTTTATTTCAGCGTGTAACAGCGTTTCCGCAGCAGTGGGGCGGCCTGAGCCTCAGGGCAGATTTCTTTAATAAAAGCATCAGATCTTTGCATACCTTTCATTTACATATTAAAGGCCTGAGTGTCTCTGTAAGTGGATTCGGGTTTGAAGGCTGCCTTCTCTGACTGGAATTCAGAAATCCTCTGCGTCTTCCCATCAGAGACCATAGAGAATATACAAATTAACAGCATCTTTTCAAAGTCGGTTATTCTCAGGACTATTAGACTGACTCGCACTCATCTGATACTTTACTAAAAAAAAGGCACTGGAACTCCACTGCAAAAACTAATGAACCAGGCTGTCAAATATGTGCTAGAGAAGTTCTAATGATTTTATAGTTATCTGGCTTAGGGATGTGAATGACTTTCTTGAAACATGTGCAGATTGGAGGCATGAGTATTAAAGAATCAAGCAAAACACAAAAAAACAAATATCATATCTACACAATGGTGTGTATAAAGTATTGCTGCCCTTTCCAAACCTTGTCACTCTTTGTTTTATTTGCTATAATCATTTAAGTTCATTTGTTTACTCCTCGGTGTAAACACAGCTCCCCATAAGGGCAGAAAAAACACAGGAGTGTTCACATTTTTGCCCGATTTATTAAAAAGAAAAACGGAAATATTACATAGCCCTAAGTTTTCAGAACCTTTAGTATTTAGTAAAAGTACCTTTTTGATCGACTTGGTTTTGGGAATCCTCTTCCATTCCTTCAACAGATCCGGTTCTGTCAGGTTGGATGGTGAACGTTGGTAGGCTCCATTGATAGGTCTCTCCAGAGATGCCCAATTGATTTGAAGGGGCCATTCAAAAACAGTTACAGAGTTCCTATTACTCCACTCATTATTTTGCTATGTGCTTAGAGTTATTGGAAGGTAAACCTTCAGCTAATGTTGAGGTCCTGAGCTCAATAGAAGATTTTTGTCCTTTGTAACGCTATGCTTGGCCGCATCCATCGTTCCCTTGATGCTGCCACCACCATGCTTCATTTGTGGGATTGTATGGGGGAAGTTTTGAGGACTGTCTGGTTGTCTCCACACATAACTTAACTAGAATTAAGGCCTACTTTAACTTTGCTCTCTTTATATCAATCTTCTTTCTTGTGTTTTTAGCAAACTAAGTTAGCAATTGTTTTCTTGGTGACCATCAAGTGAAGCCAAATGTATTTAAACAACACTTTAAGAAGCTGATTGAACAAAAAGATTAAATTGTCCACAATTTCAACCCACATTTTTTGAGTAATCAATACTAACGGCAAATATTGAATAAGCATATAAAAAAATAAGGCATCAAAAGCATTTTAAGGACCGCTAATGAGACTAAAATGGACTGTAAATCACAAAAATCATGTTTAATCTTTACTCAGAACATATGAGTATGTGGTTAATTTAACAACAGCTAAACTACAGCACAGTACTTTTGCTTACCTGTCGGTTACACAACTCTTTAGCACATCTCTCCTTTAAATTTAAATATGAACTATTGGGCTATTTACTTATTACTTTTAGTACACAACCTGGACATTTTTACAAACACATGAATATGTTTTCTGGTTATTTTGTTTCAAAATGGTACACAATAAATGTTTAAGATGCATTTTATGCATAATATTTGACACATTAACTATAAAGATTTGCCTAAAGAACAACAATTCTGCTCAGATTCATCAAACCGCTCTAAACACTTTCCACGCTCGCATTCTTGTCTCAGAACATTAAGTGCCCTCGTGATCTGAGGCTAACATTCATCAGGGCTATAGCTTTGCTTCGGGGAGACAGGAGGATCTGGCGCCGGCAGTTTTTGAGCTTGGGAGGTTATTCCACATGTCAGATGGGTCAAGGGCCGTATTCATGAGCTGTGCAGCACAGATCAGACATGGCTATTGCCATCAGGTGCAACCAGACGTCACATCAGCTCATGTCAGGTTCACATTAACAGCAGCAGACCAGATAAAGCTCATGAAGGCACATATGGAGATGCTCCCTTCGGCCAGTCATGAAGTGACCTGCCTTCCATGCCAGCACCAAGACTTTGACTGCTCTTGCCTGCAGGCAACAGTTTTTGAGTCACCAGTGACCATCTCAAGGAGAACCAAGAGGACCAGTAGTATAAAACGTCCAGTGCAATCACATTCCAGCTGACCCCAAACTAGATGATGAGTGCAACAAATCCAACTTGCAGGAGTTCATGTAAATGCACCAAACAAAATGCAAGTAATGTATTCCTTCATAGTTAAAGACATTTAGATATGGTTCTAAACCAAAAACAAAATAAAGTACAGTGTGGAAATAGTTTTTTTATTATTATTATTTTAAATATTTTGAGCATAAAATAAAAAAAAAATTCTGAGTTTGTTTCACAGTTCACCTAATCCAAACATTCCACCACAAACTGGGGACTATCTGTATTGAGAATACAGCTTTTGTTCTGTACTATTATCACTAAACATTTATTGATTTGAGCATGAGTTATATTTTTAACCAGTGTTGACAGGTACTTCCTCCAGGCGTCAGTCCCACTTGATGGGTTCAAGGAGAGAATCTAGAGAACTCCAGCATCATCAAATGTCCAGTGTAATCACATTCCACCTTACCCCTAAAGATGCACAACAAATAGATGATGAAAGCAAAAGACCAAATGAACAAACTCTGTGGTGAGGTCATATACTTTGCCTCTGTGTAGACAATGGCACACCATACATGGGGCCTTCTTCATATAACTAGTCTACATTTAACTTATTTTCACAATGCGCCACCAGTCAATCCACAAACCAAGTGTATTAACCCTTGTGCTTTGTTCAAATTCACCACCCTTTGTTTGTGAGTAAAAATCCTGGATTTACTAAAATAGTGGTTTTGATTAGAACTAAGGTAGACACAGAAATGTAGGCAAAAAAAAAAAGCTATAATAATCTGTCCAAGTAGAGGTTGCTGCAACCAGATCTTGAGGTCTAGTCACTCCCACTTTTCAAGGTAAGATGGTGACTTCACACACACCACACCCTCTCTGGCAGTTGCCACGCCCACACAAAATGTCATGGATTTCAGTTAGAAAGTACAGAAGTAACTTTAGTTGTTTTAGCAGCCATGGTTAGGGTGGCTTATTACGACACGCCCATGATTATCACCTATAAAGGAAAAATTAAACGTTTAGATTATCATTAAGAAGGTAATAGTTATTAAATATTTATAGTCATTATTATTATAAAAACAATGAAAACAACATATGAGAAAAAAAAAACCTCACAATAAACTCATATTGGGGTATAGAGTGCTGCATCTGAAGACACAAAATATATGAATCAGAAACGTTTTATGGTTAGCTCAAACAAAAAAGCCATATACATTCTATATGGTGAGTATAGAATTAATAATATGCAATGATGCAACAAGCTATTTTGTTCAGAGTTTTGAGAGCTTAAATAAAATTGTATGTATGTATGTGTGTGTATATATATCAATCCCAGGCTAGTTTTGTAGTAGCTCCAACCATCAATAACTTGTCACTTCATATTTAATATTAAACACACGTAAAACTTTTTAATTTTTTGCTTTTCTGTGGCTAAGTCAGTAGAGCATTGAGAAAGCAACACAAAGTTCTAAATCAGCAAAAGCAAAAACCAAATGTATTCATTCCTTGAAATGTTAGCCTCTTTGGATAAAAGTATCTGCTAAATGTAAACATCTGTTTGGAAATGTAAGAATGTTAATAATGATACTTTTTTAATCTGATCAACCTATCAGTGTCCATAATCAATCCTGTAACGGCCAATCAGAGGCTCACCAGGCAATGTGTTTCTTTCTTTCTTTCTTTCTTTCTTTCTTTCTTTCTTTCTTTCTTTCTTTCTTTCTTTCTTTCTTTCTTTCTTTCTTTCTTTCTTTCTTTCTTTCTTTCTTCCTTCCTTCCTTCCTTCCTTCCTTCCTTTCTTCCTTTCTTTCTTTCTTTCTTTCTTTCTTCCTGAAAAGCATGGTTCAAGAATCTATTTTAATGATGTAAAACAACTCCTACACAAGTTTGCAAGTGTTCCTGAGCAAATTCTGAGATGATTACAAGTGAGTGAGCCCAGGGTGGTCTCTGACTCCCAAGGAAAAGCTGCTGTTTTTCTTTTTTCTTCCTCTCTCTTCTTCTGTTTATATTTTTTTCATAGAGCAAATTGCCTGTTTTAATCACCCTGCTTCCCGTCTTGCGTAATCGATACACAGCTTCTCACCAACTCCCAGTATGTACTGAAATAGAATAATCAAACGAGTGGAGCACAAACAAATATCTCCATAGCAAACTGAAGGCAAAGACACGATGGTGCGGACTTGGTCCAGATCTGAAACATCACATTTCACAGGTCTTCAAAGACTCAGGCCAAACAGGAGACGGTGAGTTGGGTGTGCAGCCAAGCATTTGAAGTTAAACGCTCCAGGAGGTAAACGCCACATTCGTCCCGAGTCTTCTTAACATATAACAAATCTGTCGACTGATTGGTGCAATTCCTGCAGAAAAAACCCACATCAAAAAAGCTGGTGATATTCTCAGTTTACGAAGGCTGAGAGTTGCATGGCTCTCGGGTCGTTAATATATTTGCGGGATAATTACCAAGTAAAAATTCTTCCTTGCCTTCAAAAATGACATGCAAATGAAGCCTGCATAAAATTAGGCCGGTGAATGAGTGAGTAATTGAGCCTCCAAACCTTTTCTTTTGTGCGAGGTCGCTTTGCACTTTCTCAAAGCCGTTCTGCTGTTTTCTGTAATGGACGGGGTTTGGATGGAGTTCACCCTCACCTCTTTGATCTGGTATTAAAGGATAAAGGACAGTTGAATTTTTCTAGATTAAGGTTTCAAAGCAACAAAATGGCCGGGACCTTTTCTCCCTCTTTTATTCATATCAAGAGTCAAGAGTCTCTTTGCTTCTCAAGAGCAGAACTTCATAACCAATCAGTAAAAAAAGAGAAGAATTCTCTCCAAAGAGCCTGGAGGATAATTATAAAAAGGCTAATGAACTCCTAGACTCTTAAGTTCAGTTTCTGTTTCACAGCAATGACAGAGATGTGGGGCTTTGCCTTTGTTTCACATCAAACAATGTACAACACAGAACTTACCAGACATGAACCTGGCAAATATATACATTTGTTTGCTTTTGAATGTATTATCATGTGCTTTGTTCAAAATGATCACTCAGAGGCCACTTTATTAGGTACACCTTCTTAGTACCTGGTTGAATCCGTTGTGGCATAGACTCAACAAGGTACTAGAAGTTGTTGGCTGCACATCCTTTATGCAAATCTCCCATTCAACCACATCTGTCCACAGCACATGCTCTATTGAACTGAGATTCGACTGTACAGTTAACTCATTGTCATGTTCAAGAACATGCTCAGAAGGTGGGTACACTGTGGTCATAAAGGACATGGTGCAAGGAAAAACCTCCCACAGCATTACACCACCACCTCAAAAAGCTCTAACCTTTGAAAAATATCAATGCTACCATCCGAAGGTTAAAGTTTTGGTAATATTCTACTGTCCAATTTTGGTGCGCCTATGCAAATTTTAACTTAAGTTTCCTGTTCTTAACTGACAGGAGTTCTACTGTTGTAACTCAAGGTTCAATGTGTGCATTCTTTGATGCTATTCTGCATACCTCTATTTGCACCCAGAGAACGAGAACTGCCACCCACTGGATATTTTTTCTTTTTCAGACGGTTCTCTGTAGACCGTAGAGATGGTTGTGTGTGAAAATCCCAGTAGATCAGCAGTTTCTGAAAAACTCAGATCAGGCACCTGGCACCAACATCCATGCTGTGTTCAAAGTCCCCATTCTGATCAGTTTTAACTGAAGCAGATCGTCCTGAACATATCTACACACTCCCATGTAATTGGCTGAATGGAAATTAGCGTTAACAAGCAGTTGGACAGGTGTACCTAATAAAGTGGCCGGTAAAAATATATTTCAACATTTTTTTTCATTTTCTTTATACGCAATAACTTCAAGAAGAAAAAAAAGGACTCTCTTTTTCAATGTAGCTATTGGATGAAACCACACAGTCTTTCTTCCCTGCTTGGATCCTTTATTTTGTATGTGATATTAAGATGTGTAATTAACACAAAGAGCATTAAAGGGACTCTTAACTATAATTTGCAGTTCATGAACTGTTTTTAAAAATTACACTTAATATAATTAACTTCTGTCATTAGACCTAATCCCCGACGGCTGCGAGAGAATGCTTGCCTTAAAAAAAAATTACTCAGAGAAGGGAATAATAAAAAAGCACAGGTTTTCCTCTCTCGGAAACAGGTCTGATTGCATCTACTGTCGCTTTTTGCATCTGGACCGTGCAATTATCAAAAATATGGGTCTTTTAAAAACAGCTCAAACACCCAACCGCTCAAATCAATGCTGAACAAGTTAAAGAGTAAGTGAGAGGATGTTAAATTCACTGACAATGTATGTATCATGACAGACATTATCGAATATGAACAATAGTGATAATTGAGATTATCAGTGCATTATTTCTGTTTTGGGATACCTACCTACATACCTACCACACTCATCTTAAGGTGTGTATCAAGCAAATGCCTGAATATAAAAGTTTAACATTGTATTAATATATGCCACCCTTATATATGTCACTAATGCATAATTTTATATGGAGGTGAATGATAAGTCAAATACAAACATGGCATCTGTAGGTTTTAATGGTTTAATCAACTCCGCCGTCACCAACACCCAAGTACACCCTTACATACACTCAAAACGCACCCCCCACCAACTCCCGCCACTTCACTCCGTAACAGGGAGTCGGGTGTCGTAATGAACATAGTATAGGGTAATTAACATGTTAACAGTGACTAGAATGAACATTTAAAAATATATAATAAATGTCTCCAAAATATGATTAAACATCAACATTTTTTATAATTTTATTTTGGTCGTAACCTTTTTTTTTTTTTAACTGAAAGGTTCAGCTGGGAGAGACTGGAAATGAGGAGGAGCGAGAATGATGCGGGTTGGGGAAAAGGCTCGGGATTTGAACCTTCGTCGGCCCATTACACCACTCTGCAGGACTAAACATCAACTTTTTGACTAAATGTGCTATCTATTCTATCCTGTTCTATTCCATCACTTGAGTATCATGGTGGTGCCTGTCCACAAACACATCAATAATATTTTTAAGCATTTTAAAATTAATAACTTTGATGAGCCTTTGCTGTTTTGTCCATGAGGAGCAAGTGAAAGCCATCTATAGACAGCCACAATTTCGAAACAACATGTAAAGCAGCATGGGTCATGGATTTAAAGCATTTTTATGGAACAGTAAAAGTGTTTTAAATCAAGAATAGTTTTCAAGAAAAACCTTTGTTTGGGGGAATAAAAAACCCTTTTCTCATGTTTACACTTATGGTTTAATAGCCTTTTGGAACCAAACTCTTCATATTAAAGACAAAGTGATGACAAGTTAGGCCAACTGCCAAAACCAACCAGTCAATCATCATTTGGTTGTTCCCTTCTTTTTAGGAACTGTTTGTTTTTGGTAAATTAAAATGTAAGGTACCATAATATCAGTTTCCTAACTAGAGATTACCATGTAAAGAAGATAGATGGATGGACAAACAGACAGAAAAAGGGCAGGCGGATGGATGGATTGATATTTGTGGGTATATATGCTTTGACCATATGCCTGTTTCAGTTAATGCTCAGTGGATGAGAGCAGGATCTATGACAGGATAGCTGAGCGCTAGTCTGAACTGATACAATTATGACCCCAGCGACAGACAGTTGCATTCCCCTCCTCCCAAACACACCCCTCTGGAAACAGTAATGAAGGATGTTCCTGCTCCCAGCTGAGAGCCTGGAGACAGAGCCCTGATCAGACAGCTAATCAGAGTTCAGATGCGCACCCACACATACACCCACATGCTGACAGGGAGAGAGACCCTAAAGGCCTGTTTTTTTGCTCATGTTTATTACCAATGTTTGACGTCTTGTGACAATAAAAATGACCCGGCGGGCTCAGGGTTTTAAAATGTAGCTAAAAAGTTGGTTTATTTAAAGGTTTGTTTATGCTCCTTTAGAGCCGATTGAGGTGCGTTCAGTATCAATCAACAGTGTCATTCAATAAAATTACATATTGTGGTCAATATTGTTACTATGAAGCCAACCTTTGTCTTGAAGCTGTTCAATAAAAAGTTGACATTTAACTGTAAACGCTAAATTATTGGGTTTACATGATTGGCACTGTATTTTGAAAATCAAACGGACATTAACCCTCCTATTAACCGTGAAGGTAAGGTGTTTTCACTGAATAAAACATAAGAAATATTAAAAAAATAATTATAATGATATTGAAGTCACCATAATTTGCTATTATTGTAAAATATGCAGTAATATTTTATATGTAAGGTACGATGAAAACAAAATTCGAACACAACCATACCTGTGGTATTGTGAGAACCAATGACATTTGACATGGAAGTAGGTGGATTCCTAATTCTCGTGATAACTTTGACATTTCCTGTGTGTTTTTTTTTTTTTGTGGTAGGGGGAAACATAAATCACATGGTTTACATGGAAGGAGCACATAAACTATTTCTCTTTGTGCTCTGTGACTCTATCTTTATGCTCTCTCAATTGAAAACAGCCTCTGAGCAAAGGTTTTCTGTCAATTTTGTAATGTTCTGTCAATGAAGTGAAAGAGAGGAATGAAACAAAGGATAATCTTGAGAAGGACCCTGATTATGAGGCATCCTCCTCAGAAGAGAAATAGACTCCTAGTGTTGACCTGCCTGTTGTCTCTCAACCACCAAAAGGCACAGTACCTTCCCAAAATTGAAAAGTATTATGATCCCCCTCCCCACTTGAACGACAGGGTAGACTTGTCAAATGTCATCAGAATGGTTCCAGGGCCCACCAGATACACTGTCAGTTAGTTCAATACATAAAAGCATTCCATCAATTGAAAAAAAATTAACAAACGTAAAGTGGAGGAGGGTCTATGGGGACAGCTGCAAAAACTTTAATGTGACTGATTTGAAGCCATTGATTTTCTCATTCTGGCAAGAGTTTACAAATTGTTTTAAATAGTTTTTTTTTTACTTGGTGACCCTCATATAAAATTATCTTCCTTTCTTTGGTAATTTATATGTATATTTCCAACTTTAGGGGAAACAGTCTTGCTAATTAATGCAATAAGTAATCTGTATGTATAGAGGACAGGAATTATTTCAGAGTGCTGTTAAGTAGTCAACAAAGACATAAATTATCTGACACTAACAATTTAGCAAAAAAATTATATTTAAATTTGTTCATTTTTACCTGTACAGATTGTTACTCCATGTGCAAAAGGTGTTATAAGCTCATATGAATTAAGTATGTTTTGAACACATCCTAATAGTGATTATACTTTTTTTTCTTTCAACTTGCTACACTTTAAAATGTGTAAATTAAAAACTTTATTTTATTGCGTACACCTGTTTAACTCAATGAGCAATCTGTTAATTCTGTACAATATGAACATGTGAAACAAATGTACACAATAAATTCAATAAAATAAGTTTCTTTCAGTGTATACTCTTAATATGATTTTATAGTATCTCTCTCTGGTTAGAGCAGATGCTGGCCCTCGCTGCTCATCTATCTGTCTGTACGACATTGAAACATCTCTGTGTGTGAGTGCCAGCCCCTACATGCACATGTGTACACCCTCACACACGAGGGTAGCATATGGGCCACTTGAATAATTGAGGTAGGTCAAAAGTGTGAGTCCAGCTAAATGTGAGGATAATTCTGACTTTGGTTCAGCATTTAATATCGCTTCTAATGTAAAGTTTGAACATAAAATGCATTTGATTTCACAGCTTATTATTTACACTGAACATATATTTATTAACGATGGGTTTACTTTACTATATTAAACGTTATAAAGATTACAAAAATAATAAAGACTAATCACTAATTTCTAGGCAGATGGTAATACTCCAAGATCAACATAAATAAAAAACTATTATATAGTGGATCGTGGGAAAGTGAGAACTCTTCTGTCCAAATTATAGCCGACAGATATGGTGATTGTATTAATGGTTTAAGCTCTAAGATTGGTTTAACTGGACACTTACCAATATGATTCCCTCTTGAGGTGTACTGAAGGCTACTCTCTGCCCAGTGATGCCACACTGAACTATTACCAGAGGAATAAAAGTACCTGTCTCATCATTGTTAAAGTATAATGGTCTTTATGGGCAAAGCAGAGCTTTATTGACATGTTCTCAATTTACATCTACTTCTCCATTGGAGTTGCACAATTTGTGTATTAATTGGTCCCTGTGTGCAGCCACATTATGAAAAAATGGTTATGTTTCTATTCTATCAACAGTTCAAAATTAACCTTAACCCTATTTGGAATTTGCTTTTAGAAAGTACTCTAATCATTATTTTTAGGCATGTTTTAAAAGTTATTTATTTGCATAGTCATTAAAATGCGAGCTGAGAAAGCAGAGGCATGAAAGAGTTTCGAAATCTTCCTTTTCTCCCTTTTTTTCTTATTTGCAAAGTCAATTGATCAGGTGAGGTCAGGAGTGAGATCCGGATCCTTCACGTCCTCTCTCTATGTCTCAGACCGTTTGATCTGCTCTTTCATATGCATATGTTGCAGAAGACAGTGCTCCACACACTTTAAGCTGTCTTTTTTCCTTTCTTTCACAGGTTTCTCAGCTCTTCATTTGAAGTATCCCTTAGCTTTCAACGGCCCACAAGCTTCAAAATAGTCTAATGTTGAAAAGCTCTGAATCAACTCTTAAAGGTGAAATTTTAGCATTCATAAAAAACTCAAAGACATGATAATTCTGTCATAGAAGACAAAAACACTTGAATATATGGACGACGTATGATAATGTTCCGGTCCATTCACCCCATATAGAAAGAGTCTTTCATTTGGCTACTTTTATTTCAGCATGGTCATTTCCGAGAGAAATTACAAATGAAAAAGTCCATAATACTCTTACAAAGACATTTCAGGAAAGATTGACGTTTTCAGTCATGATATCATACATTGGGTTTCAACTGTCTCTGCTCCACTTCACAAAAACAAACAAACAAAAAAAGAAAAAATTGCTGAAAATACAGTGTTCTCACAATATTATATAAAACGTTCCCAAATTTTGGAATATTTTTTTCCAGTATCTGGAAAATAATAGGAACTGAATTAAAAACACAAATAATTGCATTTCACAAGTAATGTTCCAAAACACAATAAATGCTCTCACCAAATCCAGGCTCCATTTTACTAAAATAGATCTATTTCTTGAAGAACTATAATACTGTACTGTACAGTATGAAATAAATAAAATCAAGAGATACAAAATGGCCCGCATAAATAAGGTTTCACAAACCAAAAAGGGCAGAAGGGTTTGGCGTAATACTGAGATGGAAATTGCACAAAGGTGGTTGTAAACTAAAGAGCTTCAGTGCTGATCGAGAGAAAGAACTTGCTGAGAAACGTCTCTGAAGATGCTCCACACGGTTGGCACTTTAGAAACACGCTCATTTGCATATAAGGCAACAACCCTGCGTTGATCTCAGTGGTTTTCTCTCCAAACTGTCTCTTTAAGGAGATATATTCCTCCAAAAAAGAAAACGCTGTCATTAATTCCTCTACTCGTGTCGTTCTGTATTGTAATACACTGTGATGTCATGGCTGCTTCAGAGATAAAAACATCACTGAGGAACACTATGCGAATCTAGTGGTTCAAAGCTTTTTGAAAAATGCCTCTAGTTTTGCTTTCTTTGTGCACAGCAAGTCGTTTAAAGACCACTAAAGTCACATGGACAGCTTTGATTACTTCAAGCAAGAACAACATGAGGATGAGAATCGACTGACAGAGCTCTCATTGTTTGGGGTTTCCATCTCACGATAATCCTAGAGGCGGTCAAACAAATGAACACTGTTAAGATCCTTCATATGATAGAAGCAACAAGGCCTGAAAAAGAGTGTGCCGAGGACAGGAACGAATTCAATACTGATCCAGAGGATTTTCTTTTTTAACACTGTATAAATATACATTGCAAATAATATCATTATTCTCATAGTGATTATAGAAGCAGAGTGCAATTTTAGTTGTTTTCTATACAAGTTACTAGTTTGTGCTATAAATACTATGGAACATGTGATTTCAGGATCATAGCACCACACATACCTTAGGCCTTAATACTGTACACTTTTTAAAACGTCATTATTTTGTTTAGTTTCCTTTTTTGTGTTTGTTTTTGCATAATACAGTTCGCAGACAGAAGTATATTCTCATGCACTGTTGGAAGCTGCAGTTTCAGAGCACTCTTGACTGCAATAGTTTTATTTGGTTAAACTTGCGAAATGTATTACAACGTTTTATTTTGGTCATTAAATTTGCGAAATGCTGATTTTGTGATCTGTTATAGATTTCAACCCCTCCATTGACAGCTATGCTCCAGCGGTTAAACGTCAACTTATTTTGTTAGAGGTAGAGCTGTTTTGTTTCAAACAGCATTAAAGACTAAAACAGAAGTAAATGCTTTGTCCTTGTTTCCACAAATTAAACTCGAACCACTGGAGTCACATCGACTGATCTTTGAAATAACGCTGAACAATCCACAACAGAGGAGTGGGAATCTGAATTCAAAGGAGAATATCATTTCTGTTTGGATGCCCTCTGTAACATAACTGAACCAGAGAATCCCATAAGTGCCATTGTGAAACAAAAACAATCCCCCAGTCCAGTAGGTGGCGCTGTGTGTACTGAAACTACAGCTTCGGATGGTGGATATTTACAGTGCTTTCTTTGAAACTATACTAAATCTCTCTTCTGCTACACACCATCCTCGTGGTCTGACTTAGACTCTGTTTTGCCATCCAGCGAGCTTTCGTCCATGCTTTCGTGCTCGACATTCTCCTCCTCATCTCTCATAGTGTCACCGTCCGTGCTTTTGTTTTCACTCTCTTCCTCTTCCTCCTCAAACTCAGTGAGTCGAATGCTAGCATTGAGGGAATCGCGAAGAATCGGCGGACGCTCCGGCGTGAAATACACTCGGTTCATCATCATCTCGGTGGATTCGAGATGAAGCTTCTCTCGTGCTTCTCGTTCGGCCGCCTCACGTTCTTCAGCTTCTCGTTTGCAATACGAATATCGATGGTTCATGTGCTGTGAGTATGAGCCAGAATGTGAAAACCGCTTGCCACATTTGTCACACTGATAGGGTTTTTCTCCTGAGTGCAGACGGCTGTGTTCGATTAAATGATGCTTGTGTTTGAAGGCTTTCTTGCAGATCTGACACTGGTGGGGACGTTTGCCTGGGGAAACACACAGTGATAGAGCGAACACCATGAGAGAGTGCTTTTGTACACAGGTACACACAAAGAGAAAGACATCAAACCAAACCAAATAGTTCTAAAAGGGACTGAATTCCTAAAGAAATTTTCACATGGTAAATTCACGCAGGACGGCTGGTTGTGGGTTGTTCACACTGCCAGATGTTTGCCATTATTTCCATTTCTGACAAAAAATGTAATTAAGATATTAGTGTAATAACACCCGCAAATGTAGTGTGTACAGTTTCACCAGAAGCAAGTTGGCTCTCGATACAGATTTAATGATAAAAATACAATACAATACACAGTGTGTTACACATAACGACATCAAAACTTTTGTATGAATAAACCAGTTTTGTTCATATCAGGAGCAATCTGACCAGAGTCCCAAATGAAATCACCAGATTCAATCTGGCCTATCAGTGAGCTCAACAACTGACAAGTCAGCAATCAAAAAGATGGTATGTTTTTTTTTTTTTTTTGCTTTTTTTTTCGAGGACAGAAAAGTATCCACTTGGACCAACTTAGTTGGCTTTAAGAAACCGGTGCAAATGGGTACAACATAGTACAACTAAAGGGTAGATAATGAAATGGAAAAGTTGAGCACGGCGTGTTGAGCTGTCACCCTAGCAAACAGGTCAGTGGAAAAATAGCCTATGTCAATCACAGATCTGTTCATTTGACATGCACCAGGAGCAACAACTCAAAATTTCAGTGTCATTTTGGGTCTCTGAACCAAACCAAACCCTATGAAACAACCCAAAATGCAATCAAAACCACTTATTGGTCAGATTGGTCAAAAGAACAAGAGGAAAAATGCAGTGGAACGATTACTGATTTGGCAACTGGGAGACAACTGAATTGGCTATTTGTGTCTACAAAGGTTGTATTAATTACTCAAGACAAACAATACACTTTCAGTGAGGAATAATACATTTATACATGAGGGATCTACATTTGTTGAGCAGAACTTTGTCAGTCAGAAGGTTACCCGTTCAAGGTCGCGGATGACCTTTCAGAATGGAGTTTGCATGTTCTCCCTGTGCTTAAATGAGTCTGCTCCATGTGCTTTGGTTTCCTCCCACAGTCCACAAACATGCTTCAGGTCTACAATTCCTTTAATAGTGAATAGGAGAGTGCATGTGGTCCTGCAATGTGCTAGTGGCCTGTTCAAAGTGTACTCCACTGTGAGCTGGAGATGGAATCAGCAGAATCACATGACTGTTGGTAAAGAAATGTATGGATTGATCACAGTGTTGTTTCTCTATATGTTTGTTCTTGCTCTAAAATTGATCTTGTGATGATCTTGTCTAAATTTAAACTTGTTTTTTAATCACTTTCTGGGACATGAATGTGTTCTCTTTCAAACCTGGGAATGATCACGGAACAATCTTTCAGCATGTTTGCGATCACACAGAAACTGTTCTGGCAATTCAACAGTGACTTTCCTGAATCATCACTCTGTGTGGGATGGGCTATGGGATACAGTTGGGCGTTTGCCTGCTCTGATGTGTTTGCATTGTAAGATTCCCAGACAGAACTGAAGCGTGGAGTGAACGAAGCGAGAGAAATAAACCAGTGCAAAGCAAACACAAATATACACACAGAGTGCGACAGCAGGAATAAATACACATTGACAAATCCAACAACACAGAGAGAGGGAGACAGAGAGAGGGGAATAAGAATGAATGAGCGAGTGGAGATGTAAAAGAAGCCAAAAAAACAATGTGAGGGAAAAGGTGCAGCTGTGTTTCTAGATCGTTTTCTCGGCAGATGACAGTGACCTGTGGTTGTCAATACCTTTATTTATGCTCTCAGCCTGAGAAATAATCAATATTCACGACAGTTTTCAGGAAGGCTCTATGACTGAAACAGATCTGAGTAATGTAACACGATCAGCAGAGTCAGGAAAAATTTATTCCAGCTGTATACATGCTACAACATTTGCATGCTCAAATTGATTTTTGATTTGATTGTGAAATTAATATGCATAATTAAACTGTCAATTACATGGAAAGCTTTATTAAAATGGTTTATGTTTGTTTGAAAACAAAGCCTACCCACATGCAAATAGTAAATGCAATAGTCAAATTATAAATAATTTAATTATACTAATATTATTAATAGTGTATTGATTAATCAAGTTACTTTATGTTTGTTTGCATGTTAAAGCCACGTTTTGTGATCTGTCTGTTTAGAAGGAAATTATTGTTTCATAGAGTAAAGGGCTAAAATTTGCACATTAACAATAAAATATTTGTTTTCTGTAATGTTTTTAAAGTATCCATTACACACTAATAAAATCCAAATCATTGGAACTCAAATAGAACGTAAGACAAGCAGCCAGCCACGCAGACTTTCAGGAGCTCAGTGAACTTTAACATGGTACTGTGATTGAATGCCGTTTTCTCATTACTCAATATTATTGTAAGTGAATTATAATGTAGTGGATGTATTTGGGAATACCAAGCACATAATATTACGGGGCAAAATTTGCAGATGTTGAGGCACGTAGATCGCATGGCCATCTGATTACAGTGACAAGAGATTGAGTGCAAGTGAAAACATTTCATTCCGTTTTTTTTCAATGGCATGGCTTGACTCTGCATGATTTCAAGGTCTTTGGGGGAATGTGTTTCCAATGAGAGCTCAGTGGTGTGGCTAGCTAAGTGACAAGTCTTTGTTAAGAAAACAATGGTGAACAAAGCCATTCTTAAAATATGATGGGAAAACAGCATAATGCAGTTGCTTGAAGCATGCTGTATGTGGCTTCTAGAGATGTGGAGAAGTGGTCACTGGCGAGAAGATTCACGTTTTCTGCTTTGCAACACAATGGATGAGTCTGGGCTCAGTGGTTAGCAAGAGCTGATGGTAATTCATAAAGAAAAGTCTGACTGCCATCTATCAAATATGACATCCATTGATAGGAACTCTGAATGCTTGAGAATATCAGTACATTTTGAGGCTGGCTGCTACCTCTTCCAAGATCAATAAAGACATGGATAAGTAAGTTACTGAATAAAATACTAAACATCCTGAACATTTTGGAAAGCCTTCCCAAATGAAGTTGAAAAGGTTTTAAAGGGTGGACAGATGGCAAAACTAAATGGGATTAAGAATGGGATGTCACTTAAGCTCCATATTGAATGATGCTGAGTAATGGTTAGGATTTTGTAGTCACTATTTTAATTCTTAGAAGTCTCTGCCCTGCTGTTTTGAAATAAGTAGGAAAGACACAAGCCATCTATTGTTTGATTTTGATTTCAAATATAATCTGTATATTTCAAAAAGTTAATTATTTAGATATTTTTGTTTTCAATAGTTATGACACATAACTAGCAAGATAATTTAAATAAAAAAAATATGAGAACATCCGCGATCATCTTTCAGTTTAATTTTACAGACATCAAATCAGTGGCATCTACTAGTGAAAAGAACGGATAACCCTTGGAAATACAAGACCTGTTATATTGCTTGTGTTTTTCAAAATTCTAGCACAAAAAAAGCACAAAATGATTGGAACAGTTTATACAGATTAGGAAAGGTTTGTCTGTTTTTTATACAATGATTTTTTAAATTCTGTCTCAGGATTTTTTTTTTGTTACAAAGCATGAAAACTGTTCGTTCTCGTAGTTTTTTTTGTCCATGTAAAAAAAAATTACAAAATTATTGGAATTAATTTTTTGTACAATTTCAGGTCTCTTGTGGATTTATTATTATTATTATTATTACTATTATTATTATTATTATTATTATTATTATTATTGTGGTTGGACTAAAGAATGAAAGTATTGCCACAAAAAAACTGTTTTAAAGGTAAAAAAAAAAGAAACGCTAAAAATTGCCTCATACTAAGTGTTGAAAAATGGTTTTGTGAATTCTGCGAATTGAAATACATGAAACATATTTGATACTAAATTGACCAAAGCATCATAATCTTACAATGAACAGAATGTGACACATACTCACAGAAAGATATGAGCAAGAGAGAAGAGGGAGAGGGGTGAGAGAGAGGAAATATTCATTATTCGTTTTCTGTGAAGTTATTCACATTTTGCCTGGACTGTCTGTAAATGCTGATGCAATGATGAGAAAAAAATTCGGTGTGTCTCTGTGTGTATATGTGCTTGTGTTGCTGTGTGCGTGTGTGTGCGTGTGTGTAGAGACAGACAGTTTAAGTGTGTGATGGTGTCCGGAGCAGTATATATACCTGTGTGTTCATATTTGTGTCTGAGGAGGGAACTGCTCTTCTGGAATGTTTTGTCGCAAAGGTCACACGCGTACATACCACTTTCTGTTTTCTTAATCTTCTTCCGGCTCAGACAGGCCTCTGGGTCGGCCATATCATCCAGACAGCTTAGATAATCCGCCGGCCCATCCAGAAGCTCACTCTGGACACAAATAGACAACAGCAGCTTCAGACGGCTGAGTGCATTCATATATATTACTAATTACTAACTCAAGTCTAAATTTGAACAGAGCATGCGCATCTCAGAGAGTAAGACGAGTGAAACAAAAATAATTCTGCCATAAAAGGCAGGAAATTGCAAATGAGGCTTTTCTTAATCACACCTTATTTCATATATTTGCACTGAAATGTGGTTTAATTTCGTACATGAAAGGGTGTTAGCACAGTATTTATCTGAGCTGAGATTACCCCGATAGGCTTAAACTCAAATTAATGGGAAAATATTATTACATTAGGAGCTAATAACAAAAGGAAGAGTGAATATTACAGACCTCTAATTTCAAACAGTAATGATTAAATCAAGAGGGGCACAAAATGGGCAAAACGGCCCTGGTGATGCCCTCATTAGGAACAGCCGGCTCTGGACAGACAATGCTTCTATGCACTCCCTTTTTAAAAAGCTGTGCACTATCGTATGGCAATCAATTTGAGCTAAATGCCCTTAGCTGTATTTTTAAAATCTAATTTAATAACTTAGAATACGAAACATTATTAATACTTTTTTATCAGAATGGTTTCCCCAATGTTAAACAGCCCTCAGCGCTGAGCTGTAATGAACATGGGAATGTGCATTATTAATCTTTATGCTCAAACTCATTTCAGCTTTTCTCGCAGTTGAAATAAAAAGGAGAAATGGGACCAAAATGAAAAAGGGGTCGGAATAAAGAGCTATGTCTAAGGTTGTCTGTGAATAATCTCATTTCAGAAAGAAGAAAAAAGTGTCGCCGCAAGGAAATCTGAACTATACTTCTGAACACCTGTCACTTTGGAAGATCCAAATCTTCCATTTGCTACAAGAGTAAAGTCATTTCAAATTAATCCTGTTTTCTCTAAGCATTCTTCATTTCATTGGGTCCAATTTTGAAATTTTAGTTTTTCTTTTAAAAGATTGGCAACTTCACTTTTTTTTTATTCTAAATGTTCCATCAGCTCCAATACTACAAAACACCCTTCTTTAAACAAGAGAAATTGTAATATTAAAGTCACAATAACAGCTAAACAAATCAGCTGAGAAGATATCTTGATAAATGATAAAAATGTAATTGTAAGAAAAATAAAGAGTGAAAGCACACTGCTGCTTGATACAATAATGTTCCTTTCTACAGCAATTTCTCCAGTACAACTATATATATATATATATATCTCCAGTACAACTATATAACTATATATATATATATATATATATATATATATATATATATATATAGTAAGTCAGGTTACCATTTTAGGAGTCAAATATATAAATATAGTTTTAAAATGCAATTTCTTTCACAAGATCTGTGTAATTAAATTAATTGCACACCTACAAAGTGCCTTAATGGAAGAAAATACATGTTCTGAGCAAGAAATAATATTTTATCAAATATTATGTTATATAAAAAAACGTTAAAACGTAAAAAATATGACAACTATTTTATATTAATGGAGGAAGTTCATTATTTATTGTGTACTTTCTAGTTTTTACAGGTTTTAATATTTATTTATCTTTGCAGTGAATACTTTTTTATTAATACAGACATAACCGTTACTAAATCAAAAATATTTGTATTTCAAAGTATGTTCAAACATTTAGTTTATTTAATAAAAAACAATTATTTTTCACTTGTATAATATTGTGTTTTTGAGGTAATTAGAATTTATTTGAATCCAAAACATTTCTATTATTTAGTAAAATCACGGCAGCTTCACTGAAGTCATTATTCATTCAATTTACAGTAGCTGTCTGATGCTTTGAAGAACAGTGAAGAGAAGTTAGTAATCTTTTAATTGAATTAAATATTTCTGGTCTGAGGGTGAACCAGATGCTCAGGTGAAAACACAACACAAAGGTGAGGAATTATTGTGAGCATTTTCATTTTGTGTTAACCGTCTCTTTAAACAGACCTCACGAGAGCTAAGGGCATTGCCACCATCAGTAAAAGAGCTCCTGTTCAACACTAGAGGCATTGATTTTTACCACAGGAAGCTGGAATCCTTCTCAAAGTCTCTCTCATCAGCCTCGGGGTGAGAGGTGAGTGCCATTCTCTCTCTTTCTTTCTCTCTCTCTGAGTGGCTTTTAATTAGTGTCTGAATGAAGCCGAGCGCCACTCACCAGAGGGACCCAAAAAAGACACGTAAAGCCTGAGGTACAAGGTATTAAAGGGATCCTTTACCCAAAAAGGAACATTTACTGGTAAACATCTCACCCTCAGGGCAATCAAGGTAAGATTGTCTTTATTTCTTCAGTAAAGCATCCTTTAACCACGATCTTGTTTTGGTTGATTATTTTTTTTATAGTTTTTGAGGCTCACATGAAAGAAGGTATTCTTCTTTTAGGAGAGAAGAGAATTTACAATCCCTTTTATGTTGTGGAAAAAGCAAGATTTGGGTTTTAGTTTATACATTTTATGTTCCAGAATGTTTACAGAAATTCCAAGCTCCATCTTGACCTCCACCACATTTTTACTTGTATAATGTTTGAATCTCAATGTTTTGAGTGAGTATGACTTGCCTCACCCATCTGCCTACAGTTAAGAAATTGTGACAAATAAACCCATGACCAGAAGAAGACCTTTAGAGAAGGTTCTAGAGAAGTATGACCATCAAAGACATACAAGAAACCTTTAGCCATTCCAAATCCCTTGAACAACTCAAAGTTGATCTGAACTTGTTTTGCCTAAATTAGTTCTTGGTCATGGTTTATGTTTCAAATATAAATTTGGGATGCAGTCAGGAACCAAAAAAGACTGAACCAGGAAAGCTCTGCATGGAATTAAACTACTAAACTGATTTGTATGTTTTAGTCGCCTTTGCTAGGGATCTTTTTGTGGTCCTTGATCCTTGAGCACCAAGGATTTTTAATGGGAAATAACTTTGCTTGCCTTTACAGAGCTTAAAAAAGGAGTACGTCTTTATTTACCTGGAACCCTGGTTTCCGCTGGTACTTTCTCCTCTGTTGCATTTCTGCGAAGCTGGCTGCCCCTGCCGCATATGTGTAAGCCATGTGGGGTAAAAAGCTGATTTGGTCAAGACTGGGGTAAGGTCTTAACCCTGGGAGACTAGCTTGGACTGGAGGCATGAAGGTAGGTGGTGGAAATGCGCTTTGGGGTGGCAGGGATGTGTAAAGGGGTTTGGCATCAAAGGGATTCATGGCAAACATGGGACTTGAGCTTTTCTGTAGATCACTGCTTGCATTGGGGCTGCCAAATTCCTTCTTTGAGAGATACGCCAAGTTTAAGGGCTCATCGGTATGCTCTCTGGCTATCAGAATGTGGTTGTGGTCAATGGGGGTGCTGTTGAGCTTGGGTCGATTTTTCACAGTCAAGATGTGCTTTGGCTCCTTCATGAGCTTTGGCAAGGAGAGGTCAAGAGGCTCAGCCTGAAGGTCCTCAGAGGTGAAGCTGTTGGGTGTGTAAGAGCTACTGTGGGAGTTTTTGGAAGAGACAGAGGATAAGTTAAGAGGAGATGGCGTGTTACTTCTGGACCGGTCCAATTTATCCCGTAGTTGATTGTGGTTAGGGAATTGAGGGGTTTTGGAGAGCCTGAGAGGAGGTTCGCAGTTGTTCATGCTATTATGGTGCTCTGGGATTGAAGGAGATGTCATTCTATCAGCGCTTTTAATCAGGGACATTGGAGACCGAATCCCTAAAGAGTCTTTAGAAGGTGTGTGTACAGAGACTGGATGACCAGGCTCCAAAGGACTCCTATCTAACGGAGGAGATCTGGAATTAGTGTACTGTAAGACTTTCCTTTGCTCAAACCACTCTTTGACAAACTCCTGGGGAAGACCTACCGCAATCGAGATTTTCAGCAGTTCTTCAGAGTTTGGCTCCATATTCATGGCAAAATATGCTTTCAACACGGACATGTGGTCTTTGTAGGGACTGATGGGGGCAGCTATGCCCTTCTCTGGGATGATGGAGGGGTGTAGGAGGCCATGTTTATCAGCAAACAAGCCAGGTTTGTTGGTCGTGTTATTCTGAATGGGTTGAAGAACTGCCTTTATTTCCTCATTCATTTTGCAGAGGTAACGCTCATGCTGGTGTAGGGGAATGGGGCCAGGGAACGTCTCTTTGCAATACTGGCAGGAGAAGGGTGTAAACATTAGATTATCGTTCTCATGCATTTTGTCCACAATGCCATTATCTAGCATATGATTTGCCTTCTCTTTCTTTATATTGCTGATTTGCCTCTTAGAGTCCATTGTCAAGCTCTGAAGGCAGGCTTTGGCTTCGTTGACCTTCTCAAGTGTGTAATCTATGATGCTCTTTGTTGCACCGTTGTGATTGATGAGTGGCAGATTGCCCTGTGGTCCACCTGAAGGAGCCAGTCCTTGCTTCTGTTCCTCTATTTGAGATCCCAACTCCTTCATGTATGCCTTCAGCTTAGAGATCTCCTCGGGCTTGCAGTCCATCTTTTGTCGACAAACCGTGTTGTCCACAATCTGAAGCACCTTCTGTACTTCGCTAAGGTTATTTCCCAGAGATGGGTATCCAAGTATTTGTCCTTCCAAACCCATTCCCAAGTGCTGAAGGGGGCTCTGAGAGTTATGAATGCCCAATGGGCTTCCCCCCCTCATACTACCATTGAGGAAAGAGCTACCCGTATTGTAGCCATGAGAGGCCATCATCAGCTTATAGTCGTTGAAATCCAGTGGTTCAGTTTTGATGTTGAGGTGATTGGAATGGTCTTGCATGCCGATGGGTTTGCCATTTTCCAGTTTGTGTCGTAGCTGAGATATGGTGTTGTTTGTTGGAGAAGAAGAGGCGGAAGTTGGAGAAGAACCAGACTTCAGGTTGTTTCGTACTCTACCATTGATGGCAATCAGTCCGATGCATTTCTTGCTACTTATGTGAGAACTGTAAGACCCGGAGTGTGAGAATCTCTTCTTACAGTTTGGACATTCATACGGTTTCTCACCTAGAGTGAAGAAAGGCAAAAAAAATGTGTATCACGTTGATAGTTTTTTTTTTCAACACTGATTGCACCCTTTCCCCTTTATAATGTATTAAAACTTGTCTGGGACAAAACAAACAAAGAAGTAATTCATTCTGGCGTAAAAGCAAGACTGGAGTAGAGAGTTATGAAAGGAATAAAAAGACGTACCACTGTGTATCCGCAGGTGCTCTTTTAGATGGTGCTTGTATTTGAAGGCTTTTCCACATTCTGTGCATTTGAACTTGCGGTTGCCAGAACCTTGGTTCAGAATCTGGTGCTGTGGATGAGAAAGTGTTTACATGAGCTTCTTTTTCACTAATACACATCCACACAACAGGCAAGATTTCAGTGAATAATTTCATGATGGGCCAAATGGCTCTTGCTGTAAGCAGCAACTTGCTTTGGTTGGGTGCCTTTGAGAAGCGATAACAGAACATCTTCTACCTTTTCATTTCCTGACTCTAGAGCTAGAATTGCAGCATTGGCAGGGTAAAAAGAACAACAAAAAAAACTCCTATTCTAAGACATTCTTCCTCATTAAGGAAGTAGAAATTATCCACTTTATTTCACTTAGCATAATCGTTCTATATACACCCTTGCTTATTTAACCACCACATCCTTCAAATACCTGAGCAAAGAGTTCATTATGCGAAAAGGTGGGTTGGCATAAATGTAGCGATTTCATAATTGAACTCAAATTTGTAGACTGTTTAAAGGCTTCAAACATCTCTTTAATAATGCGTGAATACGCCTCATAGCCAGGCACTTCATTTGCTGTTCAAAGGTAGAACACGAGTGCATTTGCAATTCAAAGTAGCGCCTGGAAAATCAAAATATAATAACAATAACAAGAACAACAATACGGCCGTCAGTGCGGAGAGGCAGAGAGCGCACCAGGCGAGCACAATTAATTCAGAGTGGGAGGTGAATACGTTGAACGGGTACAGAGACACAAAAGGCTTGTGAACGCTGCCCATTATTGGCTCCAACAACTGGTGGGGAGAAAGGGAGAGAGGGGGAGGAGACAGAGAGGGAGAGAGAGAGAGAGAGAGAGGCCCACATTCCACTGGAGACAGATGGCATAAAACACAGCACACAGGGAGGATTGTTCAAACAGCGGCAACCTTCAAACATCAAGTGGGGAGCCGATCGGCCCTCTGCAGGGAGGGACCCCTCCACTCGCTCATATGTTGCTGAGTCCAATAAACAAACAGCAACAGCTGCTTTACACACACATATGTGTGCACGCAAACACACATCCTTCTCTCTAAGGACATAGGCAGGTTTTAGTATCACCCTTGATGTGTCACAGTTACTTTATAGGGCTAATTGTAACTGGCATAAGGGGTTTTCCAGTCCCCTCTCTTGAGTAGAAGGGTTACTTTGGAGCATGTGGTTGAAAATTTGAGTATTATTGCACTTATTGTTCCATTTATGCTGACGTTTAAATGTCAAATGCTTCTCCTGCAAATGCACTCGTGGATAAGCCAATTTCAACGGCTTTTAGGATTTCATCACATTTTCAACAGAAAAGTTTTTCAAGATGAATCTCACAAACAAAGACCACCAAATAGGAAGTAATTTGTGGATTAGAGAGGTCACGGGTGCAGAATGGGCCATCTGTTCATGTTCTGAGTGCCCTGTGGCATCAGGTGAAGAAGTTGGCAGCTCTCTGTGTATCAAATCATTCTGTTCTAGTCAGAACGTCATGTCTCAGAGATAAAAGAGAGTCTGTGCTCCATCGCAGACGATTACAGAAGCGATTCCTGACTCAAACGGTGCTTTGTGTTTCTGAAGATAAGTTTTAAGTGGTTTTATCTCTCGGGAGTTGTATCGCGCTTTATCTACTAGGTTTGGTGGATCTACCTGTTTACATGAAGAAAATATATTAGATCTGACAAAAAAACGGTGTCCGTAATGATGAGGAGATAGTCGTGAGATAAAACACTCAGCGCTTGGCTGCATTTATCATTTGAAACAAACATGAAGATTATTATGCTACTCTGTCACCGTGGAGAAACTGATTTTTAAAGAACACAGAAAAGACAACCTAAAGAGCGGATACAATTTCTAAATTGGAAATTAACATAGTCATTGGATCGTGAACATAAGACTGCAGAATCATATCAGAGCAGGCCATCAAAAAACCATTTAGACCTCAATTAAGGCTATAACCATTAAAAGATCTGCATCTTCAAAATGCCATGAAAAATTAATAATGATTCCTCCCATCCATTATCTACAGTATTCCTGCTTATTCCTTTCAACTCTCAGAGATCTCTTGGATCTGTCCCAACTCTCAATGGCAGGGGTACGCGGGTCACCAGAGCAGTGCAAAGAAAATATCATTGTCTCACTAAGTGCATAAAACATCTGGAACTCTTATTCTTTTTTAACTTCATCATCACAGTAACATAATCCTGACTTTTTAGTTTCGGCTTTTGATTTAATACCTTTTTCTTTTCTCGTTGCAAAAAGTGTTTATAATACACTTTGAGACCCCTGCGGGAGACCTTGTTGATACAGTATAACTACCTTGTGTCTTGTTGCTGTGCTAAATGACAAGAAACTGTCTTTCTCAACCAGAGTTTGGCTGTTTAAGCCTCTTACAGTTTCTAATTCAGTTCATGACTAGGATTGAACAAATGTATGATATTGATTATTATTAGCAGGTTTTATAAGTGGTTGATCGTACACCTGACTTTTTGAATTGTACATTTAAGAATTAATGCACGTTTTCACATAAAAAATGTATGTGTTTTTTTTACTTTTGTTCAGTCACTTTTCATTTTGTACATTTGTAACAATAAACCAGCATTAGTTCGTTTTCTAAAAACATTCTTTGTATATTATACTTTTGCATGCCTGACTAAAACCTCTGAACAGTATTTAATATCATGAGGTTGTTTGATTAATAACAAAAATGCATCTGATGAAAACATTCCATCAGTTTAAAAAATGGCAAACTGCACATTATGACTTTGTGTGTTTCCTCCCTGCATTTGCTTTGGTTTGCTCCATGCCCTTAAGCCCAGCAGGCATCTGATGTCAAATTGACATCAAACTGATGTAAAACCTTGACATTAACATGGTGTCAAAATTGACGTCACAACCTTGATGTCTTTTTGACCACCAAAAAAAATAAATAACTAAAAAATTGTAACAACAAAACAACATAGAGCATTATCAACCCAAATTGCAGGCACTAGGATCCAACTCATATTGAGAAACCCCCTGAGATCAAAACATACAAAGTCAAGTCACTTCTATGGGGATTTAAACCAGGGAGGAGTTCTGCATTTTATTTATTTTTTGTTCCGGAACAAGAAGGAATCTGATTTTCGTTGTTTAATCAGGCTCAAACCAGAATCTTTTGTGTCTTCCGTGTAGAAGTTTGGCGTGATCTTCCAGGCTTTCCATTAAAAGGAATTTAAAACAGCTTTGAAAACCTCATGTAGAGAAATAAAGCAAAAAAACTAATTGGAAAACCACTGTTTATGCCGACTCTTTGTTATTCTTCAAAAGAGCTTGAACAGCACAGCTTGAAACCCAAGACGATTTTGTGAGAGAACCAGTTGATGCAGTTTGACTACCTTGTGTTTTGTTGCTGTGCTCAATCGTACCATGACAAGAATCTGTCATAATCAAATTCACCTTTTTTTGCATTATGTATAGTCAATTAGACAAAACAGGAGCTGAAAGGGAGGCGGCACTAAAATTAAATAAGAGTGTGGCATCTATTAGTGACTGTGTGCTCACCTGGTCTCGTCCGGGCTTGTGTGTGGCCATATGTCTCTCCAACTGGGTACGGTAGGCAAACGTGTAGCTACACAGAGGGCAGGCGAAGCTCTCCTCGTTCTTCTCGTGCCGGTACTTGATGTGTTCCTTAAGGGAAGTCAAGCGTTTGTACCCCCGGTCACAGTAGGGGCAGGTCAACAGTTGGGCAAAAGCATCTGGAGTTCCAGGTGGCAGGTCTGGGGGAAAGAGAGAGAGAGAAGGGGGTTGCAGAGCATCAGACCAAGAGATCAGCAAATCTATGGCAAAGAATGGGCTGTGTGCCCGGGTCCCAGTAAGAAGAAGTATCTTTTACAATCTGCTCCTCTGTGTGCCATCCTCAACTTTGGCACTGTTAACCATGCACGCGCTCACACCAATGTATGACCAAATCTAAGATTAGTTTAGAGGCAAAATGCATTTTCTTCTAATCTCTTCAATCTGTTTTTTTTTTTTTGCATTTACATGCATGAGAACCCATTGGGATTCAGGGAAACATCTGCACCCAGTTTAATTTCCCATGAAGGAATCACTTTTGATGGCCAGTGGGTCAAAATTTTCACACATTCTTCATGAGATAGCTATGTGCCCTAATGCCCGGGCTGCACTCTTGGAATGAAGTTTTAGGGTTTATGGTTTCACCACAAGGACAGCTGCACCTCACTCTAAAGGTATACACACTGGCATCCTGCGAGTCAGACAGCAGCTTTGGCAGCTGCTTGAAATTCTCACCATCATCTCATTACATACATAGCTTGAATGAGCAATAAAGTGGCTTAGTGGTTAGCACTGTTGCCTCACAAGAAGGAATCCTGAGTAGAAGGAGCATCGTCCACCTTGTGCTGGATGCCATTGGCATCAGTGACGGATAGATGGATTTATGTAGGGATGAGTGCTCACCAGATTCCTGGAGGCTGTTGTTTTCTGGGGTGTGTAATCGTGAGCGGGCAAGCTCCTCTGGCGCCTCTGGATATATGACTGCAGTGTCTCCACGTTGCAGGAACTGCTCGATGCTGTCGTGGTCCAGCAGCTTTGGCTTCCCAAAGAAAACCTCAAAATCGTCCGGGTCGCAGTCCACACTTTTGACTGAACACAGGAAGAAATACAGAAAATGTTTAAAGAAACATTAGAATCTCAGAGGTTACTTCAAATACTAGTATCAAGTGAAAGTCTTTAAATCTGTCAGTGGGTGAATCCAACCACATGTGTTAAATAAAGGCTCCAAGTGAAAAACTCCTGTGTGTTGCACTGGAAGGTGACAGAAACATGCAGCAACAGCTGTGATAAAAGACCCTTGGAACATTAGAGAAATGTTCAGGGAGGGATACATCTAAATTACTGCCTTATCTAGCCACCTAATGGCTACTAAAATGAGAAATATGACTTAATCTACCAGTGGAAGGATGGGAGCAGTTGAAAAGCTTTTAACGATAAAGCAATTCCTCAACATTTAAATGAATTACATAGAGTCGGATGAAGAGAACAAACCATCAATGCAATAGAGAAATCTGAACGTCAACTTAAGAAACTGTGAACAAGAACCATTTTGGAATGAGGTTACAATGTGAAAAAATATGTGGATTTAGAGTGATCAAAGACTAGGATTCATCTACCTTTTAATTAATAAGTATGAATTAGTGCACAATACTTAATCACAACTATGTTTTATAAGACTTTAACAATATAGTAAAAAGTAGAGCTGTAAATATTGTGTCACAGAAAGCAAGAAATTACATTTCCTTGCAATTTAAGTTGCCTCGGATAAAATAATCTGCCAAATGTGTCCATGTAAATGAATACAAGTAGCTATAACACACATAACCTTGTAGAATGTAAAATTAAAACCACAACAAAACAGTATTATTGTCATTTTTCATCAATTAGATATTGTGACACATCTGTATTGTTATACAGTGTGCCACGATATATTGATACACCCCTAATAGGACTGAATGTCTACAAGTAACTTGATCCAACAAAGAATAAACAGCTTTCTGAAAACAGCTCTCAGACAAATGTATTAGGCCTGAAAAACCTGCACGTTTGGAAAGCTACCTTTAATTAGAATGATCTTGTGGTAGGTAAACTCCAGACTGTAAACACGCATCGTCCCATTTGTGCAAAAGGTCGAGTCACTGAGCTGTGTCGCTGTCAAAGAGTTCTTGAAAATGTCAGAGAGTCGGCAGCCCTTGAGTATTATTTAACAGAGCAAATAATTCCTCTAACCTCTCATTACAGATCGAAATCTCGTTTTCTCATGAAAGCATTGAATTGGTTTATTAAAGGCACAGTGTTAAAACTCTGCTGGTGTTAACGATGTGCCGGATACATAGATTAAATAAACACTGATCCAATGATAACGTAAAACTATCCAAATTTATCACCATTGAAACCGAATCATGATACAACTAATGTAACACACAAATGCTATTACATCACAGAAGTCACATGTACAAGATGGCGATCAGGAGGACATGTTCTGTGTTTAATTACATTTGCTATGTATTCACTAGTGGATTTCACAGATTCAGGTCACAGGACATAAAGTCTAATCGTGGAGATCGTCTCCCTAAGCCCTCCCTGCAGCTCTCTGAGGAAATACCAAGACAGCTGAGAGACACTGTGACCTGCCGCCTGCATCTTCCCCAGGGCCTCCTCCAGGTGAACATGCTCTTAACACCAGGGGAAAAGAGGTTCTCAATGTTGGGAACCAGAGACTCCAGTTTTTAGGTTATAAAAAAATAGATAGATAGAACCTAAACAAAACATTACATATAAAAAGTCTTGAGTCCAATGCTGTTGAAAAATGAATAGAAATCAATTTTAAAACTTATGTTTAAGATATTTATTTGTGAGGATTTGAAAAATGCTGGAATACTGATTTTTTTTCCCTGCAGAGGAGGATTGTTGCACTTTTAAAGACTGCAGTGTTTGTGTACTGTGTATCATTAGAACGATTTATTAAAACCACACATCCTCCCTCCTGAAGTACATCAGCAGTGACAGCTCAAACAGCAGATAACGGGGATTCTTGCTAAAGAAAACGCCAGTCTGTCTGAGAGAGTGAGCAAATGTGAGTAAAACAGAGGGTTTTTACTCAAAGGTTTATCATAGCTCTACAATTAAACAGATTTTAATTATGACGTTGATTTAAATCTTGAATGGTCATTAAAACAATGCGATCTAGAATTTTTTTAAGGTTATTTTGGTGTCTTCTTGCTCTCGAGTTACCAAACCATGATTATTTAGTTACTATAATAGTCATAACTGATTTATTTTTTTATTTCAATTTATTTATCTTATCTCAAAAGTATTCACTTATTACAATTTTATTTTAGAACAAGATCTCCAGCAGCATCACATAATGAGCAGAACACTGTTGAGGCAAAATAATTTTATGTCGCTTTAACAATACATTTCTGAAATTCACTGGCAGATTGGCCATACTGGCAACAACTCTGAGGGAGTTAATTGTTTTATTATTTGTTAGTTTTAGTTTCAATCACAGCAGTGATTAAAATCTCAAGTTTACATCTTAGGCATCTTCGTAACACGTTGCAAATTTCTGACCTTTAGCCAACAAGGACGTAGCTTATTTTTCTCAAACCTTTGCTGGTCCATCCAGTTATATACAGTCAGTGCTTTTTTCACAAATTAATATAGTGTTCAAATTTTGCTAAATAAATTTTTATTCAATACAATGTAATAAATGAAGAATGTAACTGATTATTCATTAGAACGTCCATAATCCTACCTTTGCCATTACCGATTGGCTCCAAGGAGGCTACAGGGCCCAGAGTGTCAAAATCGCTCTTCAGTTCATCTGTGTGTGTGTGAGAGAGAGAGAGAGAGAGAGAGAGAGAGAGAGAGAGAGAGAGAGAGAGAATCTATTAGTCTATTATTTCTCTATCGGCATCTGGACACACAACATTTTATTCTGAATCTTGGCTCGCTTGTTTACACAGAACACAAAGAAAATGACACACACAGCCGTGCACACTAGGAAACAGCGAGAGCAAACTGGGAGATCAACTCTAGAACCTTCAGCCCACCTGAACAAGCAAACACACACATACACACAATTACACACATTCATACAAATCAGTTTCGAGGTGTTGGAAAGACCGATGATGGACTAAAAGATGGATACAAGTGCTGGTTCGAGAAGGTTCGAGAACTGGGTTCAACTAGGTAATTAGTAAATCTCCATGACCACTATGGCAACATAGAAAAATGTAAACCAGTTAAACCAACTGAAACAGTATAAACCAGCTGAACCAGTCAATTTTAAACAACCTCAAACAAGATACTGGTTGCCCAATAGAGTTAAGCAAGGTACAGCGTAGTGGTGTTGGAAGTGGTTCCAACAGAGGTTTATTAGGGTTGTAGCAACCCAATGCAGTGATAAGAAGACCACAAAGTCCTTCTTATAATAGATGTCTACAAACTGGTGACATCAATTAGTCTCAAATCCACCAGTAAACCAGTATGTGGTTTCTTTCCTGGCTCAGAATACCAAACATCACAAAATACTGGTGAAATATGCACAGAGACCGAGAGTGCCTTGACTGTATATAGTTATTTTAGTAGTATAATAAACATTGTTGATTCTGATAACACCATCTAAAGACCAGTTACAGTTGAGTTTAAACTATGTAAAAACATTTTCACCTGTTCAAGGCTGCAGCCATATCATATCAAACCAGCAGACATAGGTTTTCAACAAAAAGGAAGACATGTGACTTCCTTGAAAACAGCCAAAAAACAAGACAGGAGTGAGACACCAAAGAGTCAGGTGATTGAGTTAAAGTCCCTGGGTCAGTGATAAGAGCCTCACACATAAACACACACATACGTGCCCGTCAAGGACGAGAACTCTGTCTGTGTGCGAAGGAGAGCTCGATGGGCTTATCTCAGACCTGAGTTATGCGCTGAGGTACCAGAGCAGACTCATTGGCACCATACAAAGAAAACCCACACACTTACACGCTGAAGAACACGGCCACAAGTTTGGAGAGGAGGAGTGGACTAATGAACGTCACCCTAGCTATGGAAACATGGCACTCACAAAAAGAAAGCCACAAACAAAAACAGACAAATTAATGAATTAAGACAGAGATAAATACACATAATCGTACAAATATGCGCAGACACCCAAATGGAGAGGTACTCATGCAACACGCAAATGTAGAGACACTAACAAACTCCAACACACTGTGGAATTGCAACACAGCTGAATCACAGACACTGCGGCTCCATGCGGGTTTATCAAATTAAAGGAATGTTCCCAGTTCAGGTCGAGATGAACTCTACACACAGCAATTGTCCCAACATTCTAGACTATATATATATATATAGTCACATAAAGCACTATAACAAAATGTTTCAATTTAACATTAAAGTTACATTATGAAATGTGTCATATTAATAATACTTTCATGAAATAATTTTGGCTGCGATGGACTGCCGACCTGTCTAGGTTGTACCCCCCCTCTCGCCCAATATGCACTGGAGATAGGCACCGGCAGACCCCCATGACCCACAAAAAGGGAATAAGCGGTTGGAAAAAGAAAGAATGAATAAATAATATTAGATCTGTAATTGTAAATGAAATGGTTTTTATTTGATGCATTAGAAAATATTATCAAAATGTACTTTATTTACGAATGATGACGAAGACAAGATTCTTCTGGTTTTGGGGAACTAAACTGTCATCAGGTGTATTTTAAAAAGTTTTCAATCAAACAATATTTGTGGCTTCAAACATTTTGTTTTCCAAAATATAGCAATTGAGAAGCTAGTCTCAGTGAGAAAATTTTGACTAAATCAGCTCGAACTCACGTATTCTTCGAAATGCTGGACCAAAAGGAGATCTTGGAAGCTTTGCTTTGGAAAGCTACTTGAGTTTAACAGGTTCAGGAGTATGTGGAATCAGTTAAATGGTCCTGGTCTATTCACAATAAATAAGTTGCACTGAACACACAAAAACCTGTCTGTTGGAGATGTTTTATGGAGTCAGCTTACACTTTTAAGCTGTTTCCCTGCAGTTCATTCTCAACGGTAAAAAAAGATACTGTTCAGAGATTCTTGATGTGTTGTTCTACTAGTGACTGAGGAGCATGGAGAACAATTTCATCTATAAAGGGTCACAACAACCTAGAATACATTGTTTTAGACATTAGCCTACATATGTTGGTCTCTGTCTTCAAAACACTGTGACCTGAACCAAATAAAGCATTTTAGAATCAACTTGGAGCCTCTGCTTGCCATAGAGGTCACAATATGATTCAACATCACATGGTCTGTTAATATGCAAGAGTTTTTGTGAATGTGTTAAAACAGCATAAATTTGCAAGATATTGTTGGTCATTCATCCGCAAAACCCTCACACGAGCCGAATCACGTATTTTTTGAGTGGTTGAGATGGAGCAACACAATTGGTTTAAAAGAAAGATGTAATTCTAATACCTGATCAGGTAATCTATCATTTCATGATAAAACAATAATAATACCACTACTCCCTACTGTCTCAGATGGCAAACTTCTCCTCTTAAGAATTGTTTTCGTTGCTACCATTCATGACTTGCATATGTGCCTTTTGATAAGTTTTCCACCTGTAATGATTTCATCAACAGTAGGAAACAGGTTAAAATTATACGTGACATTATTTGGGAGCACAATGTCTGCAGCTGTTCGATCATCAGACACCACAAGCTGAGAAGCCTTTGAGCAATCCATTACCTCTACACGACTTTCTCATGCCCAAATGATCTCAGTCAACTAATCACACTAGAGAAACACCCGCCTTTTCCCAGAGTTTTTCAGAAGTGAGGTGTGGAAGCACCCTGCAGGGTTTCACAGGTGTTGTGACCCTTCAATAAATCTACTTTGCTCATGCAAAGCCAATATATCCAAGAACTAGAAGGTCACTCGGGAGGTGTCCCCACACATACATTACTTCACCCTCAGAAAAAAATATTCACCACAACTACAACAGCCTGACAAAATCTGTCCATGTAACTGAGTTGAACCAATAGTTGCACCAAAAGTAATGTCTATGAATCAATGAAATGGCGTCTGCCTTCCCATAAACAAAAAAATGCAAAAACGTGACAAAGTTTCAGTTCAAAATTAACAAACTCCATACAATGAATGAAAAGCAACATAGGCAACAGAAATGTGTAGGAGGATGTACCTTTTGGGGTAAACTATCCCTGTGAATTTTTCTTTTCCCCTCACCGACCATGCACAGCTAGTTCATTAGCAGAAATGAATAGGGGAGAGGTGCTCATTTAGACTCTCTGTCTTCCACGGGCTCTCACACTCCTCTGTTTCTGTCATATGCTTGCAAGAATCATTGACTCTTATTACACATGTAAATGGCTATCATAAAAATAAAAATTTCATTTAAGATTCTTAATGACTTGAGCAGCAGCCTGGTCTCCCTTAATGATTAGCCTTCTCCCTCATTAAGAGCATTTATCTCTCGGCGTCTCGCGCACCACTGATGCTTACAGGAGGAAAAATAGCGAAGGAAAACCAGGTTTATATAAACTCTCAGTTCCATTGCTATGACTGCAATTACCCATAATGCTCTGGAAATCAAGTCGAAGGTGCCTCTGGCAATGATGCAAAAAAAAAATATCAGGGACAGTTAAAGAAACGCCTCCTGTTTCTTGGAATGATCAAGCCCACATGCCTCCTACATTATATAGGTGTGCCATCCAATGATCCAAGGCCATTGAGAGAAAGGTATTTGAACTATGTGTCTAGAAGAAAAGATGATATATATATATATATATCTTTGCATGGGATAAGTTTACAATAACAAAGGGTGTGTCTAACATTAATTCAGGGTCTTGACTGAACAGAGGGTGTTTCCAAAGTTTACAAACATGTTCAAATGCACATTTTTTTATATGTTTTTAACTATCTTTGATTGTAAATAAAAAGAAAATGTATATTTCATGTTGTCCAAACTATGTTTATCTGAAAAGATTTGAAAAAATTTTAATAATGGGTGGGGCTTACCAGTGCTATCAACTGATCCACTCATCAAGTCATTATCATTCCAAACATTCTCGATGCCGCTGTCCTTCATGTCATCTTCGTCATCAACTGTCTTCCTCAGTAGAGTTTGGCTCAGAGTGGGAGAGGGTGGAGCCAAAGAATCATGATTGACAGGGCTGGCCGGACTCCTTTCCCCTGCATTGAGGAACCCATCTTCCTCCGAAACCAGAAGTCTGTCTTCTTCATCTGTCTCCGAGCCGGTCTCAACAACGTTTTCATAGTTCAACACTGACAGAAAACACACCAAGATGCATAATGTTAATATAAAAACAAACGTTTACGTTGCACATTAAGAAAATTGCTCAAAATATGTCTTTCCTACTAGTTGCCATTTTAAAATGCAAAACTTGACATTTTTATTTAACTTATTTAATATATGCAATAAACAAAGACAAATGTATTTTTTTCTAAATACATTTTATAAATTTGCTAAAGTTATAAATTAAAAAGAAGCAGGGCTTATGGTTGCCTTGTTATTCTTGTGTATCCTGCTGTTATCTTTCCTCCAGTAAACACACACACGCACACACACACACACACACACACTGATAGTAATAAAACAGTTCACACTAAAGCGCATGGGTAAAATGTGTATTGCTAATGAAATTTCACTACATAAGTGATGACATTTGGCCTCAAAAGCATTGATAAAAGTGAAGACGCACACACAAAGCTAAGTCTATCTTAACATTCCCCTGTGGACTAAAAGATTACACTAGGCATATCTGTTCCTAACATGATCTTTGCTTAATCCACTGGTCTGCACTTGCCTCCCGAACAACTGCACAACAGGTGCAAATTAAAATGAAAACGCTGCTAGTCTGTGTGGTTGGATGGGGGGGCATTGTGTGCGTATGTGACCTGGGCTGAATACCAATTGACAGGGGAAACAAAACCTTTTCAAGAGGTGTGACCACAAGGGTTTAGGCAAGTTCAGACTGAGTAATGCTCTCACCAAGCAAACGGAGATGAGAACGAGGAAGAAAAGAAAAGAAAAGAAAACATTTAAACTAGACGTGTGGTCCTAAACACATTCACATTAATTTCAAGTCACAGTATTTTATACATTGAAAACAGCTATGACTTTACAAAACAAAACATGTAATTGTGGAAAAAAAACATTTCTTACAATTACATGTTTTGTTTCATAAAATAAGAGAAATGTATTTGAACTATTTCTAACATGAATTTGGGGTCCTAAATTAACAAAGATGCAAAAAACTATGCTGTAAAAAAATTTGCTTTAAAAAAAAAAAACAAGATTCAATGTGATAAAAATGGTTAATTAAAGTTGTGGTGAAATGTGTATTAATTATCATTGACTTTAAAAAATGTTTATATTTCATGTTTTCCAAAGTATGTATTATCTTAAATCATAACTTATAACATTTAATCCTTAATTACGCTTAATATTGTAAAAAAAGAAAACAAATGTACACACTCAAAACAGATGATTTTTTTTTAAATCTACATTTTATATTTAAAGTTTCTAAGTTGGCAGCTGATGGCATGATCTTAAAGTGGAGCTTTAAGCTTTATGTGTGACAGAAACAAAAAAAAATCATTTTATTCACAACATTTTAAGTAAAACCATCATATATTAACTAGATTATATAAGGTCTCCACATAATTCTAATTTTGCATGAAACATTCATGACTTGTGACAAAACAAAATGCGTCAATACAATTATTCACATGGCTGAAAGATACTTTTTCTGAGATTTTGATGTAGCAAAAATATCCACAACTTTTTAAAAATCCACAACTTGGTGGCGCTCGGCAGACTCTCGCTATAACTTCAAAACAACAAAAGGGTAATATAATGATGGAAAAGGGACGACACAACGATTTAATGCAGGAAGCCTGTTTCCTGCTCTTTACATATCCAACAATATGATGCCAGATTGCATCTATATCATATTCCATCGGCATGAGAAAGACAGACTTTTGAGTCAATTTTTATCAAATAAAAAAGCTTCAGTTGGACTTTTTTCAAATACATGATAATGTGAAACTCTACACAAAAGCCTTTTACACATTACTAATTGAAATTCCTCCATAAAATAACTATTAAATGTTATGACAGAGCATAAAACAAGATCTAAACCCATTGAACTTCATTAATTCACCATTTGACTTTTCCTCCATGGGGTCAACAAATATAACATAGCTTTACACACCTAGACTCTTTACTATACTTTGCTATCGACTGTTGACATTATATTGGTTCTAAAATCATTTAAGCAACTTTGAAGATGCAAAAATGAAGTCATCCTTAATTTTTTTTGTCAAATTATCTTGCTTCATGTGTTTTCAAGTTTTTTTTTTCGTATTTTTTTAATCAAGCATTGTAAATTCCATAAAATATAGAAGAATGAAACATTTCAGATTTGTTTTGAGACGGACAGATCTTTCATCTTGAAAAGTTTCCCCAAGATTTGCAAAGGAAGATGAGTAACTTCAGTTAAAAGTACAAAACTCCAAAGCGATGGTGTATTGTTATACTGACAGACAGTCAATCAGACTCCTGTATTGTGTTTCTCAACACAATAATTCCAACCTGCTAAAGTCATAGCAGCCATTACAACGAGTCTGTACCTCATCTCTAATCAAGCTTTTGTGTTTTTACCAGCGCGCGCACAAAGAAACGACAATGTTTACTCGCTTGAAGTTCTCCTTCGATGACACTTGCGTCTTTCTGGAAGTGTCAAAGGGAACAAAGGCGATTAGACCTGCCAATCTGGCGCCCCTGCTACCTGCTCTTCTGCTTTGATTTCAAACAAATAAAAGGAACATCCCTCACTCTCATAACACAGATAATTAAAGTGACAGCCCTAATTGCCCCAGTCGATGTTAATGTTGGGCTTAAGCTTAATGCAGGCCTGTCATTTCTGAGGATGATAATCGCCGAGCTGCTCGAGATGCTATCGATTCTTACCACAGCACAACACACATTACACATCATGGCAAACTACAAAAACGATGGTTTAAGCTGCTAAAAGTGAATCTAAAGTATTTTTTTTTACTTTTATCTGCAGGAGGATATTGTTCAGAATAATAAAAGTTTTAATTTTATTTTATTATTATTATTATTTTTTTTTTTTTACTTTTCACTAACAAACTCTACAAAAAATTAAGTGACTGCTGATCCTAGCCAACAGTACAAGATTTCTAAGAGAACATTGTAGTATTCCATTAACTTTTCTGAACTATGCAAAGAAAAAAAAACATTTTCTGCCTCACAAAACCGTAATAAGAAGCCAAAACGACTGCTTAAAAGCATCAGCAGTTAGAACAAAATGAAATGTCTCACCTTTCTCTGTTTGTTAAAAAAAAACAAGGGTCATAGTAAAACAAACAATTAAAATCCATCCACTCTGATCATTTAAATGGAGAAAAAGTCAATACAACTTAATACTCAAAGAAAACCTTGTAAAGATCAACAGAAGATCCTTCAGGAAAGCAGAGAGACAGAGTGAGTTCCTCTCCGGCTCAACCCTCTCCAGGTGTGTGAAAGATAAAGGTGGAAGTGTGTGTTTCTATGAGACCTGCAGACTTTTCGCAGGTGAATTGCGAGTCAATGAAGGCACTCCTACCAAAAGAGGTTTGCACCAATCAGCAAAATGCCAGAGTGCATAGTACTATGAGTATGGCAATTGCTCAGAGATCACACTGTAGTTATTTTTTTCCAATTATGTTTCATTTGCTTTTATTATATATATATTTTTATTTTTTTTTGAACAGACAGAAAAGTACAGTGATACGAAAGAGAGGTTGAGAGGGAAAAAGGCTGAGAAAAGACAGCGGATTCAAACCCACATCTGCCGTACAGTCCACCACATAGCCTTTCCAAAATGATGCACATGCAAATTTTTCAGTAGACAACAGAGTAAGCATTAACTTTAATTAAATATAAACTACTTGTAGAATACTTTTTAACAGTATATTTAGAATAAAAGAAACTGTGTTTGGTTTGAAGATGAAACGAACCACAAACTGCCAGATCATCAGAATTCTGCATTTAAATCACTTTTGTTTACAGCTGTAAGTGGTATAAATGAAATAAGGGAGACTAATTGTATTTAAAAAGTTTTTTTGTAGGATTTTTATGTAAGTTCATTCCACAATTTTGTTACTTTACAGGTTATCACCGCTATGTTATTGTAATTGAACAGTTTGTAGAGACTTTTTTTTAATTTGTATAGAAAAAATTTTAGACCTCACCTCACGCTTTGCATTATATGTCAACCTCCAAAAGTCAAATGATTTAGAGCCGACGTGTTTCAACTCCACATCGAAGTGTGACAGATCATGTGATTTTAAAATCAACTCTTTTATTTCACTCTGTGTTATTTTTTCATCTATAAAATTCCTTTTCCTCACAATTAACATTCTGATTGGCAGAAAGTCACTGTGACATCATCACTGCACTTTTTATTGAAGGAGACAACCTTAGGTTGTTTTGTAAACAACAACAACAACTCAAAACAGCTCCTTAAGGTATTACACAAAAACATGAACAGTAAAGTTTCTTAAGTATATAGTGAAAGAAAAGTGAAAGATAAAGAAATAACTCGATTAACAGGTTCTGTGATCATATTTGATGACCAAGCTTGACCAGGAAGAGGTTTTAAAGGGAAAGCGATGATACGATGCACAGCTGAATTGGATCTGGTCGTTAGTGCTTGAGTGGTGGCAGGTGGCATGGGGGAATCATTTCTTTAACCTTAATAAGATTTAACAGGTTTCATGTAGTGCATGTTTAAATACATTTATGGAAACTTTTCTCAATTTAAAGTTATTAAAAACCTGTGCTACACCAGTCAACACAGAGTTGTGGTATTTGCATTTTTTTCTTTCAGGTGAACAGCGCTGAAAGACCGTGTCTATCTGAGTGTGCGCTGCTCTAAGATCAGCGGCTGTCGAATCCTCTTTAAAACGATCCCAGCTGAGGACCTCACAGTTACATCAATATTTGACGAGCAACCTGTGTTGAAAAGGGAGGCTTTTAATGTTCCTCATCCTGTTCATTCAGCATCAACACATTGATCCTGAAGAACAGCAACAGGCCCCAGTGCAGGTGCCGTTCTGTTTCCTGGCTTTTCACATTTACACACACGTTTATGGAAAATAGAAAGTGGAGAGAGAAAAGTGAAGTGAGCCAAGCATTCGCTTCATTCACAACCCCCCAAAAACATTCACGGGCACATAAAAGCTCTTTCAAATGGGAGAAAATAAGAAATTGTGCCTCTTTGTGCAAAAGAAGTGGAATCGTGTGTGTGTATGTGTGAGTATCGTTTTATCCCACTAAAGGTTTTGTGTGTATTTGGTTAGTTACGGCAATTACGGTCACTAACTGACAGCCAAACGCTAGACTCGCACACTCGAACATCTGCTGAGAGATTTGCATATTAATTAACCCATATTAACTCTAATTATTCTGGGAAATGATCAAATAAATTAAATGTTCTAATTTTAACCTTTCCTGTGTGTTTGGCGGATGTGGGAGCTGGAAGATACCCCTGTTACTCCTCGCTCACCTGCACTCGATTTTGCTTTTTCATGCCTTTTTAATAGAATTCTCTTACTTTGTAGAAATTAAACTTTGGCGGCGGTTTAAATGGGGAAACTATTTTCATTAATTGAGGAAGTTTCATTTTCTTAAAAAGAAAAAGTATCCAATGTAGCATTTTATTTCCTTTCATAGTTGTTTAAGTAATTTAAATAATTACTTTTTAAGATTTTGGGTTTAAATCTTAATTATAAACATATAGGGCAGTATGGAGACAGGAAGCAAAGCACAAAGGGATTTGGGGGGGGGGGTGCAAGGAGATGACTGAAACCACGTTATATATCTCAATCTTTCATTTATTTCATTAATTTTTAACATTATTTTGGTATTCAGCCTTGTGAATATACCGAACATTATGGAGACTAAGGAAATGACGCCAAGTTTGGGACTCTGTCACCACACAATATATGTGGATCTCCTTAACCCCTACACCTCCAAACCTCATCCCCTGTACAGTGGATTGAGTTTCTTTTACCCCCCAGAAGATTAGTTCACTGTCTTGATGAAAATGGTAAAACAAACAAAAAAAATACCATTTTAACTGTTTAACGTTTTAAGTATCCCTTTTACTTTGAAAAAATATTTATAGATGATCTGCATCACTTGTTATAATGGATGTATAAGACACGAGGAGGAAGATGCCATGCAGGCACACAGTCTGGGCATACTGTCTAAATTGTTTGCAATTTACAGATGATTATATGGGTTGAGGAAAAGTCGAGCCTAGTTGTTGGTTCGGAGCGTCCCGTTAACGTAAAAATATAGCAAAAAGGACCTGCAAACACTTTACTGTACTAGAGATTTTTGTTGGTTTTTAAAGAAAGTCTGATTTCTGCCTCCTTGAATGTGAAAATGAGCCTCAGTGTAAGGTTTTGAAAACTACTACAGTTTTTGCACAACTGCCAATATATTCTCATGGGTTTCCTGGTTCTTGAATAAAAAAAACTCCATATTGAGTGTTTTTTCTCTACTCTTTTTTTCTCTCCTCTTTTATTCCATCTTCAACTTTCTTCTTTTGTGTGATAAAACAATCAAAAAAACTTTTCTGATTAATGAGTGAACCGACCAAGATTCCCGAGACTACCTTTTTAACACATGGCTGAGTTACTCTATTGAAGCTCTTCTTTCTTTCACTTGTCTTTTGTTTACTTCCCTCTATCTCTCTTTTTTTCCGGTTGCTTTCTCTTTTTCTTCCTTTTGTTTTTTGCTTCTGGTTTGAGTTCAAACAAAAGAATGGATGAAAGGGTTAGAAAGGTTGATGGTAACAACTAAAAGAGTAGCTGACGTTTGCTTTGCCGTACTCAAATCTAAATATTGTTATGAAGAAAATACTATCTGCAAGTATTTTTGTTTTTCTGGAAAAGACTTAAGTTTCAATTTGCTCTATAAAAAAAATGTATTTCTCTCTTGTCAAAAGCTCTTGAGAGCTTTTATTAGTTCCCAGGCAAACAAGCTCAAGGGGGAACTGAGCAGTAATCATGGAACATACTGGTCACAAACTAGGTAAACTGAAATTAACTAATGTCAAAACCAGGAAACAATTCAACCCAAATAAGAACATAGAGGGAATGGAACACAGCACATTTGTGATTGGACAGAAAAAAAAGAGTTTATATCACTTTATCACATAAGGTAAATTAGGGATGAGGGCATTTTTGGGAGACACCCATGTTCACTCTTAAAAAAGATTTCTTTCTTTTCTTTTAGAACTTTACCATTCTCTTTTTTACACCCTCTTTCTCTCTCGCTGTATCTCTCTCACAGACACTGAGGCAGGTAGTGGAATGTGCTGATGGTCGCAGTATGTTGTGATGGGAGCAGTGTTTTCTACAGTGTTATCAGCCAGGCCAGCTATTTAATATAAGTGAGGCATTTGATCTGCTTTAAATCACAGTCAACACCCCCACTAGCACACAACACACACACGCACACACACGCACACACTAACAGAAGCAGAGTATTTCTCCTTAGATACATGGATATAGTGAACAAAACTTAAAATGTAAAAAAAAAAATTCAAATAAAAAAATAATAATAATATAGACATTTATGATACAATTAATGAACAATTTTTAAATATTTTTGATGTTGTTTGGAACAATTTTGACATTATGATGACAGGAACGACCTGTTTGGGATGCGCTTATATGTCCGGCATGGTATGTTCACTATACCACAGGGGTGTTTAATTGCTTAGTTCTTTAATGATTTCTAATAAGTAATTTATAAAAACAGTTTATCTCCTCCTGATATGGATCAAGGGGGTCTGCAGGATCACCTCTCACATCAACTCCTGCACAGTTTTGATTCATTAATACACTTCAGTCACGCATTTGGCTATGCACCTGCAAGAAAACTAGAGAAACATGGGGAGAACACTCACAAATAGTGAAACTGCAAATATGAATGAGAACCCCAAATTAATTCAAACAACAATAATAATCCTAAACGCATCGTTTTTACTGATCATCTCTGGAAAAGACCTTGTTTATCATTTATAAGAGTGTTGTTTGCAGTGAAAATGGCTAAACACACTATGAGATGTAATTATACTAATAATGGAATGGTAATGGGATTATTTGACTGATTTGCTTCAAAATGAAGATGTATATGACATGGTAAACCAAGTTGAGGTGTGCTTTTGCTTTTTGAATGAGATTGAAATGTAGTGTCTTAAACCAAGAGTTTCAGTTTTATTGTCAGAATGAGAATGTCTATGAGTGTGTGTGATCTGCTTTTAATTTAGTGGTACACACTATCAGGCGAGTGCTGAGATAAGTTCATGCTGAGGAAGCATTTGGAGTCACTCAAGGTTGCTCTGCATTCCAGATACTTTAGAAAGAAACGCTTTATCTCGGTTCACCTGAAGTTTCTCCAAGTCAGACAGCTTTGGGTGCATCGTTGCTTTAGGCACAACTTATAAAATAACAATACAATAATGTACAACCAGTCAACCTTGAGTCTCAAAGTGTCCTCAAGATTGGTCTGTTTGTGATACAGCAAGCAAATCAAATTGTTTTAAATGACATTAAAGCAATGCTATAATGAAGCATCTGGGCTTTTGTTGTATGTGTCAGTATAAAGTACTCCAGTATTACCACAAAGTAATAAATGTCCAATAATTTCAAAAGTATTTGTTAAAGATGCAATTTTTTATCATCCCATTTTAGCACATTATTTACGTATTGGTACTACTCAATCTTTTAAGTAATTGCAATTTCTTTATGATGGCCTGCGTTTTATGGTTTTTAATAAAAGTTAATTCACAAGTTCACCACCAGGGCCTGCTTTGAGTGGCGATAGAGACAAGTTCACCATCAGTGTAGAGTAGCGATAGAGACAAGCTGTTCAGATGAAGAAATTTTGGGGTGGAAGGAGGGGTGAAGCTCAGACACATCTCTAAACACTATATTGTTTGCTGTATTGATTAGAAACTGCATGCCCTGATTGCTTCTCCTGAAATGTTGTTCAGTTGGTGGGTTCCTACTCCGCTTACAGGCAGCTGTGAGCAGGTACTGTAGGTATCATTATCTGATTCCAATGCAGAACATAAGTATTTCATTTGATTGAATTATTGGACTTATACTTTGTGCATGCTTGTTATGCTAATTAGCCCAAAACTGAACCCTAGACCTAATCCTTTAGCAAGAAAGATTGTTTTCATTAAATGAAACAAGCTGTCACCATATGTGTATTATTTTAATGCATTAAACGGGAGGTTTGTTCAGTTTTTACATTCAGATTGATGTTATAAAATTTGAACGTGGTGAAAAATGTATCTTGATTTCCCATGAATATACCCTAACATTTAGTTTTACTTGTGTAATATGCACTAATAACTAGCACTACTGCTGTTAAACCAACACAAAATTAACTTAATATAATTCATAACACATAACCCGGCATGTTTTACAATCAACGAATGGCATCTGAGGCTTTTCTCATGGGATCTGTCAGAGGTGAAGAAAAGGAAGCGTCATTTTTCAACCTGATGATTTAAAATACCCAGGCCTTTCTGTCCGCATGAATGCAAAATTAATAAAATAATAAGCGGGCACAAGAAGGAGGGTGAAGGCAGCCTCTTGGATGTCTTCCAGCTTTCAACAGGGGGGCACAGGGGGCATTGATTGTAGGGCAAAATTTTCCTGAAGCGTTGGCACAATGCGGGAATTGATTAAACGTTTTATTTTGACTGTGCAGGAATATACAAGAAAATTCAACTGCACTTTAAAGACCAGACTCATTATAAGCACATAAAGAATAGATCATCTGCATGACCTGAACCTTTGTTTCAAATGTCATTAAACCTAGAGCTTCATTTATAAGCATTGACTATATAAAATGTGCTATTCCTATCATTGGGCCATATTTTGGGGGAAAAGCAAACTGAGTCGGGCAAAGGTTGACCCATGTAACCAGATTTGTATGTAATCCTTTGACACGTCAAGAACCTTTACTCAATTCATTAGATTTTTTAGCTACGGCCATGAGTTATTTGGTTGCGCCCTATTTATCAATTCAGATAACAAAAGAAATAGCAAACAACAGTTTATTCTGTATATCATTTACTCAAATGGCAGTAAGAGCGTTTTTTTTTATGTGGGGGCATAGAGGGAGCATCTGCGCCCAGGTCGATGGCTGTCATAAACCTCTGCCAGATCCCAGCGGGGCGGTCAGGGGCCTTCAGATGGGATAAAGATCAGACCGGGACCATCTCACCTGGATGGAGATCCACACATAGACACACACACGCACCCCTCAAGGCTTATTCAGATGCTAATGAGAGAGGGGTGTTCACATCTGTTCCTCCCCCACAGCTCCGGGCTCTTTGTCACCTGAAAAGCTCCCCACCAGGTATCAAACAAGCTCCAGGAAACAGGGGCGATTTCATCCTGTTACCTCCCATCTGCAATCAGCAAATGAGCCCCCGATGACAACGAGTAGGAGGGGGGTATAAGATGCCCCCGAAACACCTGACACACTCACACAGCCCAATTAACCCTGCCTCGCTTGATGAACCCCAGCGAAAACAGGCTGTTTAACTCAACCAGCCACATTTTATGCATCACACACAGACACATGCTTCTCAAAAGTTGTACATGATTTACTCTCCGACTGATGCCTTGATCGTTGATATTTCAAATATAGAAACCAAATATATAAGATTCTACAATAACACAACCATAACAGCTTCTAAACTCAAAACTAAGAAAAAAAAAAACAATTATGTCCCGCATAGTGACCGGTTTGGTACTATAGTCTTGGTGTGTAGATCGTCACACATTTGTGTAATCTCACCTGCCTTTTCACTGCCGTCTCTAGACAAACTCATGTAAGTTTTTAATTAGATCAGAAAATCACAAACACACCGTCACAAGAACGGCCCAAAATCACACACCCCATCCCCAGACAGAAGTAGGGGGCTGGGGGTGCAGGCAGGCCGACCCCCTGCCACGCTTTCTTATGCTAAACGCGTCTCTCTTTAGCCTAATCTCCAACACAACAGCTCCGTTAGCATGACAAAGATGTTCCGATTCATGCACAGAGCATCCAGACAATGACCTACATCGTATATCGGAATCATATCATATCTGTAAATTGCATAAATGACTCAATGTTATCGATTGGTTGTCAAAATTTTGAGCTTCAAAAAGCTACTCTTGCAGATTTGGTGAGAAGCAATGATTTTTTGGTAAGAGCACACTACATCTCAAGAAAATAGTGCACCAAAAACGTAATATTACATTGAACATACTGACTTCAGTTCATGAATTTATTTAGAAACTTGGATGATCTCAGACAACGATGAAAAAATCAACACAAGTAGTTCATTATTCTTTGTCGAACCTGTTTTTTTTACAGTAGAACAAGACTCCCTCAATATTCCAGAAGCATCTGCCTGTTTCAATGCTTGTATTATTGGAATAGATGCCTACTACAGCTATATATACATAATGTGCTGGTCAGCTAGACCAATATTTTTAACTAAACTGAACCGAACTTGGACAAAAAAAAAAAACCCACAATATCGTACCCGACCTACCATGACCCAAAAATCATTAAAATATTTATATATTTAATTATAGATCAAATCCACTATTGAGTTTCCTAGACAAAGGTGTGCATAGGTGAAAACAAATGAGGGTCAGGATCAAGTGGAGGACTGTGGAACACATGAGGGGAACAGGGTTGTGACAGTTACAGTGGTGCTGAAAGAAAGCCTATATTTATCATATAACTTGCATTTTGTTTCTGTGTGAACAGCGAAAATGTGTTGTCTTGAGTTTTGGGGGAGGGGTTAATGATTTTCATCATGTTCTGTGCTCTTTGTTTACATAGACCATGGGGACCGTGTTACTGTTTAAGACCTCTATCCAAATTGATATTTGCGTGAATCTTCGGATGGCTTCTCAGCAGGGTGCTCTTCTCTGGTTTAAAGAAATATTGTTGTAAGGATGCTTCCTGCCTGAAGATGTCTAGCACAGGCAAAAGTGCACCACAAATCTTCTTAATTTATCCACATATTTGTAATCTGTAAAACAGCTCCTTGTGATCAGCCACCAACAGTATAAACTTCTGTACATCCATGATTTCATCTCTATCTTCTTTTTTTTCTTATGTGAAGTTGTCATGAAAATTTGGTAGGAGCGCCACAGAGTGGCTCTTTTGCATCCTACTCACATCTTCAATAGAACCAGCTTTCAATGGTCATTCTCCTTGCAAAAAAGCAATCCATTATAGCGGAGCCAGATGTGTGATTTGCCGTTAGCGCCCATGCTTTTTGATTGACAAAACTTCAGATCGAAAATTCCGAAAGGTGTGTAAATCCTTTACTCTGCTATCATGATTTACAGCATGTACAGCATTACATGTATACGTATACTGTTTGTTCACCCAAAAGAGGCACCTGTGTTTTTGAAAGCTCATTGCTGAACTCATTTTATAAGTCACAAATTCACTGCCACCTGTTGATGTGATTTACTCTAAACAGTGTTGTGCGTTCTTGTGTGGTGTGAGAATACAACATGTTTTCATAAAACAGTGCTTGTGTGGACATGGCTTTAGTGTGCCCCCACCTTTGTATTGATAAAGGAATATTCCTATGATCCCTGGAATGGTTTACTATGTCAGATTCTTCAGATTATGGTCTGTAATTAAATAGTAATCTGCCTATTCTTAAAGAACTTAAATGTAAATGACATAGTTCCAAACTTCGTGAGACTTTTGGAGTCCCCCCACTGGTTTTGACAATTTCCACCACTGCTGCAAGCTAATTTTGAACTAAGTCTAGCAAACCGGATGGAAACCTAGAAGTGCCCACAGGGATAGAGTTCACTCCAGGAGCGTCTGAGGAGGCAAAAACCTCTGACCTGGAGATGCTTCGCTGTCTGAGAAAATACACCGATGCCTTCTAGGCGCAGACATTGTGCTTGTGCAAGTCTATCCCTGTGCTTTTGTAGGAATGAGTAAAAGAGCGATAAGAGAGATTGTGATGTTTATAGCTAATGCGGTGTTTGTAAAGAAAAATGATCATTAACCTCAGAGGAAAATACACAAATGTAGTCTTTTTAATGTCTTTACTTCAGTGGTGCGAGTGTGTGTTTGTCTCCATAATCAAAGTAACGTGTTTAAGGTGTAAACCAGCGTTAGATGGATCACTTCTGTCCGTGAGAACTGCACAAGGCGACACTTCAACTGTTCACCTCTTCCTCTCCACATCCGTCCTCATAATGACCTGTCTGTTCCTCCACTCTCTTCCCTCTTTCCTCGGGCTCCTTTCTTCCAACCCTGCATTGCATTTCCCAATTAGGCTCATTCTCATTGTTAGTTTATTAGTGATGGCAGGGGCTCTGTAAATGTGTTTGCTGATATTCACTTGTTAATGACCAAATTCAGCTTCCATTGAAGGCATTTGCAGCTGTGAGAGCCGCTAATAATAGCCTCTCTGAGACAAAGCATGAAGGAAATGGCATTACAGGGGCATAACAATAGAACTCTATTGGCACTGTAATGGCATGGCCTTTCATTTAGAAATTGTTTTCTTTTTAAACCCGTTGCATGAATCCCAGAGCTCAGCGGAGGTATTTTTGCTGCTCAGGAAAGCGCTTTTATTTAGTAAGATGTTTTCACCTGGGGAAAGCGATGGATGCATCCATGCACGATAATTTTTTTAACAACCCAGGTACTGTTCATTAGGCCAGAGGTAAAGGGGGAGGAAAAGTGAGAAGAACAAACAAGTCGAGGCATTTGTTGCTGGTGTAATCTACACATCAATTATCCTGCTGAGCTAATTAGCACCTCGGCGTACCCCAGGTACCTGCACTCGGGCAAAAACAGCTTTCATGCCTGTGATCAAAAGAGAACTCAGCCTGAGAGCTGGACTAAACATCAAACTTACAGCTTCACACACTCTAAGCTGAGGTGTGGGCCTCTCACCATGAGTATTTGTGTGTGAACAACACTTGGTTACGTAAGAAACGCAAGCTTTGAGGAAAAGAAAAAAAACTGCTGTTTTCATCGCACCTTTTTCTAATGATTAATACAAACAGTCAAACTGAGAATTGTTTGGCAAACTCTTGAACAAATCGTTGCTACAAAGAACCTCCCTGTCATTTCTTGAACTATTACGCAACTTTTGGTATTTGTTTGGATTTCAAAAGTACCACAAAAACATCAGGTTTTCTTACTGCATCCCAGCTAAAATCCAAAGTGCAAAGTTTCTCTGAACTACTCTAAGCCAATATGGATCTAATCCTCCAGAAAACTCCATCAACACACTCCTCCTGCTTTAAAAAAGTGCAAGGAGACATTTTTTTCTCTCGATATTTCAGCGCTTCGACTGCACCATAATCATCTTATACACGCTTTTCTTTGTTTGGGGATTTTCACGTTTCTCCTTCCAGAGAGATAAGCAACACAATAATGAAAGCTTTAATTACCCCACCCCGATGCCCGCTGAAGGACGCTGGGAAAAAGAGAAGAAGCTAAGAAACACGGCTCAAAACAACAAAATGATAAAAAAGCAAAACGGCACTTTCTGTCAACATTCACATAGCTGTCCTCCATCCATCACATCGAAGGTCATTCGGTTATTCCACCTCTAAGGCAGGTTTTCCTTTTCTGCCTCTATAAGGAAGTGGTCAGAACAATACCAACAGGGCTCTTTCTGAGAGGGGTGTTCTCCCTTCGATGGCTTGGGTCTTGCCAATTGAAGTTCATGACCAAATAAATAAAAATAAGTAAAAAGTTGCTCTCGCCAGGAAAAAGCAAGTGTAAACAGAGCATTTACTCTTTTTTTGTTTTCAAGTAAAAGTCAAATAATTTTATTATTATAATTTTTTGACTCATTAATTTCCAAAGATATGCACGTTCCTCTCATCTCATTAAATCTGTAAATATTTCTGTATCTTTGATGTTGATATTTTTTTCTCTTCTTTGATAATGTTGTTGCCACTGTTTAAGCACTGGATGTAAAGCCTCTACACACCAGTTCCGTACATTGGGATTGCTTCTCAGCAGGGTGCTCTTTCATATTGATGCAATGACGCTCCCTGCCTGAAGATGGCGCTTACAATACAACAGATGCAAGAACACGCAGAAAAAATCATGGATGACGAGCGGTTTAAAATGTTGGCGGCTGATCACAGGGAGCTGTTTGATAAAAATGTGGAGAAAAGTCTGGATTTGTGGTGAGCCATTTCTTTCCTGTTTCCGGTACAGAGTGACTATGACAATATGGGATGAGCACCACAGAGCGACTCTTATGTCCTACTCACGTCATCAAAAGAACCAGCTTTAATTGGTCGTTCTTATTGTGAACAATGGATACGAAATGGCAATCCAAAACTCTTTTTCATTGGCACCACTCACTGCGTCAGATGTGTGATTCCAAGTTGACGGTTTTCGATTGTTGCATGAAGCTTTGAATCAAACATTTGGATCGGTGTGTAGAGGTCTTTATTCACGATTCCCGGTTTCAGCTGGTGGGCTGTAAATGTAAGTGTGTGATGAGTCTCATCTGCGCAATTCGATCACTGCTCAATTTTTTGCACTGACAGCTATATATATTTTGAATGAATATCCTCAAGGCGATGTGCTTTGTTTTGTAGTGGTGCTAAATGTTGCCAATTTTAATCAATGCCATGTTTTTGCCATGTGTTATCCAATGACCATGTACTTCTCTGCCCATTCTTCCCCATAAACTCTTCTATTATTGCGATTATGGTGCGATTCTAAAGCTGCGACTATGCTTCCTTCATATGTCCTTCCCAGAAAGCAATAAAACCCTCCCACGTAGCTTGACGTGCACCTCCTGTAGGAGGCCGTAGGCTCTGTGTAGTTCACAGGAGTAGCGTCTTATCCATTCGTCTCCTTCATAAACATGAGGAAGAATGATACACCTCTTCTCTCCTTCCCAGTTGAAGTTTGAGTTGATAATTGTTTTTCCACATCGATGCAGTCAAGCCTCAACACGGTAATCTCAATTTCAGTCGCCATTGTTGTTTACACCAACGAAACGATATGTGAGCGAAGAAGAGACAGCAAACTAGAAACTATACCACGACTAGCATTTATGACGTGCTATCACAGGCCAGTTAGGCAGCGAGGAATCCAAAAATACGTCACGTATCCTTCCAAAATAAGCCATGCTGTGATCCCTTTCTTCTTGAAAAGAACTGTTTTGATTGGCTCAACTGATGGAAACCATTGGTGTAATAATCGGTGTAGCAGCACCACTGACTGTTTGTGTAACTGGAGAAATGTTTAACTTTTCTCACAAATTTATGGTAAATCTTGGGTCCAGACAAAGTAATACACCAGCCTGTATCCAGACCGAGGTCCAACATTTGGTGATGGCTGATTTTTGTGGCATCCAACATTTTTGCTGTATTCCTGGTAAAATGTAACATAGTGTAGTGTAAGACAGATCAGAGGATGTTTGTCTGTGGTGTTTTTTCCCAGTTCCCATCATATGCCTCCCACAGCTCATCTTTATTAAAGAGCTGCTTTTCTTTCCTCTGACATCCCATTATAAACATCAGTCGAGTGAAAGAATGAAAGAAAGACTGAAACGTTCACCTGGGACCTGGAGAAAAACGAAATAAACCTGTGAGGTGAGAGGACACACGGCTCAACAAGCCTTTTATCCCTGACCGCCTTGTTTCTTATGTGTGTGTGTGTCTTAGGCTGTTTGTTACGGCGACTCTTATCAGCGCTGCTGTGTGTGTAAGGTGTGAGAGGATGAAAGCCGTGTGGGTGACAGGAACTCGGCAGAAAGCAACTAATCAGCCTTTTACAGCTTGAACCGAGCCGCTTAGCTAGCCTAGCACTAACCACACGCGCTAACTCTGTCAGCGCTACAAATTAGCTTCTTACAGAACTCAAGGTGCCAACGGACCATTAGACAAACGCACAGAAGCAAGAGTTTTACCAGCATCTCATCCGGAAAAGAGAGAGACACACACACTCTCCTCCCCGCTGAGTAAAACACACACTGTCTGCTCCTCATCAGAGAGGTTCAGAGATCATGGATATCTTTGTTCTGTGCAAACAAAAATATATATTTTTTCAGCACATCAACACACCTTTATAACAAAGTAAATAGTTTAAAAAAAGAAAATAAAATTAACTATCCATTACTAGGCATTAGAATTATGGTTATTCTTTGTTTTGAGTTTGATTTAATTTTCTTAATCTGAAAAAAAAGAATAATTTATTTTGTACTTTTTTAGTTTGTATATAATGTTGCATACACAAACAAAGAAGAAACATGGAATAAAATGTAAACATGCACATACCACATCTCATTTTAGTCCATATGCATTATTTTTTTGCCAAATAAGTTATACATACGCATATATCTTTTTCTCGACTTTGGAGTGAAGTACGTTATCAAAAAAAAACTTGTACAGGAGGCAGCGGGGAGCTCTACCCGCGTTCAAGTAAAAAGCGCCCACCATCAAACAACATACAAATAATTAGTCTCTAAATTTAAATTTCTTATATTTGGATTTTGACTGCACTTTGTTTTTGAACTTATTTCATTCATTTGTTATCTTTATTTCATTGCATGAGTTTCTTTTCAGCACACGTGCTCTGATACACACGCACACACACACAAACACAGACACACATTTGGGTGAAGCAGGAAAAAAAGTGTCCATCTGTCTGAAATCTAAGACACACAATCCCAGAGAGAGGAGTGATTTCCTCAGTGTGAACTAAATAATGTATGCTCACCTCACTTTAGCATGATGAAGCAATTTTAGGTAGTACATCACCCCCCTGACTCAACACACACATGTACCCACACACCCAGACACACAAAAGACGGTAAAAGATGGAGAGGGAGAGATTCTGAATAGCTGAATTATTTAAAAATCTAGTCAAATCAAAATCAAGAAACTGAAAAAATGAAAGCACTTCTACCCATGAAGCAGATTGTGGAAAACACGGATGTACAGTATGACACTAATTAATTCTCTGCTGTATTAAGCAGCATTTCTTCCTCTTCAGGGTCCCCAGGTGTTCACTGGTGCATCATTTTCACTCAAAAGGCAGGGTTCACCCTGGACAGCAGGCAGTCCATAATATTCACTCCAATTTAGGGGGATTTCATTGGACTTGATGCATGTTTTTGGTCTTGTGGGGTAAACCAGAGGAAACCCACGCAAGCCCATGTGGATGGTCTTGATGGTCTTGAACCAGCAACCTTCTTACTGAAAGGCTACAACCTAAACATAGCACAAATTGATTCCAAAATTTAAAAAGGACTTCTTTTAAATGAAGCAATCAAGCAAATGTAGCTCTTGAAGTTTTGGAGTTTAATTTAAGCAAGAAGAAATGTTAAAAAATTAAGGGACCTTTTTGAAAGTTGCTGTATCTCATTGTAATAGGACCAACTGCACAAAAATTCTTTGGACGTTAACGTGAGTTCTCGAATTGCCTTTATTTAGTTTGTGGCTGCTTTACCAGAAGATCCTTATTGTGAGGATTTGATTAAGAGACGAGAGAACAGTTGTTCGTAGCGGAGCAAGCACTGGACCCCCGTCAGGGAATCAGAGCTGTTGTAACTCGAGTGGTTCGGATCAGTTTTCTTTGGTTTTGGGGGTTGTGAGTCGACAGCTCCTCTGCCTTCCTGTCAGCGCTTGGAATGAATAACCACTAGGGAAAAGAGGATGCTTCAACCCCACATGACCTGCTCTCTCTCTCTCTCACACACACACACACACACACACACACACACACACGCGCGCGCGCACACCTGAATTCACCAGAGCATGGATGAATGTAAAAGAGGACAGTCATGCACTAGTGCTTTATTCTTTGTTAGAATAATACTAGATAGAGGTATAGTCTCTTTAATCCAAGTATTGAAATGAGTGTATACTTATCAAACATCAAATTCTTACTTTTCTGTCAATGTAATTTAAGTATGCAAGGCAAGTTAAAGCATTGGCATGATGTACATTTAAATGGTTACACTTTGTCAAGCAAAAAGCCCTAGTTTCATCATTAAAGTATTTTAAAGTGTCAATACAAAATCATTAGAAAATGACATTTTCAATATCTAATAGATTGCTTATAACATTCTAGGAGAGCTGAACTACAGTAAAGACAGGCTTTGGGATAAGTTGGCAGAACCCCCCTTATTTATGTGTCAAGCAACCTACTAATGTATTACGTCATTGATTAGAATAACCCATGCTCCTCCCGAACTTTGTTTATATATCAAAATAGCTTTAAAAGAAGGAAAAGAAGTTTACGACCAAACACAAAAAGTGCAAAAAGCTCATTATCTTTGAAAAAGCACAATGATAAAGGAAAATACGAGGAGTATTTAAAATCAGGCACACTTGCTCAGATTATTTGTGGCTTTTCAAAATGTCACTGGCTTCATTCACATGAACAATCAAGCCAGTCGCAGCATTTTGACGTCTTGAGCATTTTTTTCTTGAGCAATTTGAGTTTATGTGAATAGCCTTGTGAACTGTCATTGTAACGATATCCATTGTAATGAAATACAAGGAAAAGAGTAGTGTTTATAGGCCTTAAGAGAAAAATGTACAGAAGCTGAGTACGCAATGAGAAGGAGGATGAGAAGAGAGGATGAAAATTGTTCTGTGTGTGTGGTAACTTTCATCCTGGTGGATATTTACAGACAAAGACTGATCTGCTGAGAGACCATCATAAAAAATCAATACATCAGCCACACTCCCACCTGCAGTGTGAGTGTATGGGTTTGTGTGCGCCATGTGTGTATGTGTGTACGAGAGAGTATAAGCATAGATCAAGTTTCTAAGACTTCTGCCCACGCCAGGATCAGAGCAAAAGAGCAAAACCTTCTGGGATTGTTCATTTGACCAGCACTCTCTCCCTCGCCCTGAGTTCATTAATAAAAACAAAGCTAGTACCACTCCACCTACTGATCACTGGCATATTCATGTGGCATCTGATGATAAATATGAAGCATAAAGTTCCAATCATTGATCGGACGCATGGTCATTATTATTTCTGGTCACAGAGCATGTGTTGCTTGATAGGGAGTAAAGTGGCTTCGCTGACTCTTTGAAACTGAACAATGAGTGTGAGGAAAAACAGCCGAATCAATCTGAAACACACGGAATGCTCAACCTCAACAAAACGTTCCTAAATGTCTTTTTTGTCACAAATTGACACAATCCCATTCATTTTACATAAGTGACAAGATAGTAGGCGACTGTTGGTGACAGTATTTAGGCATGTGCAGAAAGAAGAGATAAACTACACAGTTAAGAAAAGTTTAACCTTATGCAAAAAAAAAAAATCTATTTTGAAAACATCAACTAAAAGGAGAGAAGACTTGTCCATGTCACTTCTCCAAAAGGATCTAGCTAGAGACATAGTGTCCAGTGTAGTCACAGCCGCAGACAACAGACAAGTGAATCGTTACAGAAACAACATACAACAAAATAAAGTAAAACAGAAAATGAAACATCTTAAATGTTATTTCCCAACAAATTAATAAAGCAAGAAAGAAACAAAGGAAACACATAAATAAATAAAGGAACAAGCAATGATAACATAAATATAAAAAATATATATATAATTGTCTAAGAATAAAACAAACAAAAAGAAAAAATGAAACAAAAAAAACAATAATACAAATAGACCAAAACGAATAAAACAAACAAACACACAAACAAAAACACTATCAAGATAAAAGAGAAAAAATGAAACAAAAAGTGAGCAAATCAGCAAACAAAACAAGAAAAAAGATGAAAAAATTTGGAAACATTCAATAAAACAAAATAAATGAAAGAAAGAAAGGAAAAAACAAAGAAGTGAAAAAAGAAACAAAAAATTAAACAAGACTAAACCAAAACCTTTTACAAACAGAATAAAAAACAAACAAACAATGAAGAAAAAAGAGAACCACATGAAAGAAAGAAAGAAAGAAAGAAAGAAAGAAAGAAAGAAAGAAAGAAAGAAAGAAGTGTGTTAAGGACGTAAAGGGAAAAGGTATCAGCTCTTGTCAATTTCAGGTATTTACACTTCTGTGCGCTTTGTCCCCGGGTGGCACCTTCAGTGTGGCAGCTGGGTGTGTGTGCGCATGTGTGTATATGCGTCCTGAGGGGGTGCTGGGTAATTCAGGAGCCTGAGAAGAGAAGAACTGACAGAACGGAGACCAGAGGGCACAACATCCATTGGGCTGTAGAAAATCGGGCTAAGACACATTAGAGATGCATTACCTGCTTCTCTCTTCTTTCGAGGTGATTTTCAACCAGATTTAAAAGCAAGCCTTCGATAAAAGCTTCCAAAAACAGACTAAAGTCTAATTTCTCAAAAATAGAGTAACTAAAGACAGCCCTTTACACCAAGAGATGACTCTTCTTTCCTCACAAATAAGGAATTTTCCTAAAAACAGAGAAGCATGAAACAGGCCGGAGGAAGCGGAACAAAGACGAGCGGAGGGAGAAAATCTCAGACCTGCGCGCGTCTGCGTGTGTGTGTGTGTGTCGTTTCCGCTCAGTGATTTCAGGCTGCTCTTCTCAGTCTCGCTACACTTCTTTCGTTGCTGTTTTCATTGTGCGGATGGATCTGAACACACACGATTATCAGGCAGGTACATGCACTCCCCCGACCTCTCCGCTCTCAAATTCACCCAGACACACACGCACACATACGACAAACACTTTTGGCTCACTGTGCGGGTTATTACAGACTCACACTTCTAATACGGCACACAATGAGCAAATCTCACAAACGCAGAAGGGCATAACCATACAACAATGCCAGCCGGAAAAGTGAATGTGCATTTCTTTCCCCTTTTTTACTTAGCTCACCCCAATCTCTCTCTTTCTCTCCCTCCATCTCTCTCAGGGTGTAGCAGGTGTTGCAGTGCATGCTCGTCCTGTTTAACGGTCGGTAATTACACACACTCAGACAGACAGACACACATGCCTGCTTACAATGGGTCACCGGCACAATTACAGGGCTTGTTTTAGCATAAGAAACAGTGGGCGAGTCAGGGAAAACAAGAAAGAGAGAGACCCAAGAAGTGTGTGCGCGTGTGTGATGAGGGTGGAGGCTAAGGACAATTTATACTTGTACCCTGATGTGCACCTCCCAAAAATGTGAACTATGCATGGTGGCAACATGGACCGTACTCTTTGTGATTGGTAGGTTTTATAGAGGAGCTTGGCGGAGTGATATAGATATTCAGGCGACTAAACAACAAACACTGACACTTAACAAATTACTGAACAACTGATCAAAGAAATGCAGAAATACAACGATTGCAGCTAATTTTTCAAACCTATAGAAGGAAAAACACAAGCAAAGGTTGCAACACAATGGATGTCCACACACCAAAACGCCACTGTCTAGCATTTATTATGTCGTATCACAGCCAGGCTTTGCACTAAGGCTATTGGAAAATAAGGGGTGTAACGATACAGTGATCTCACGATTCGATACAGAGTCTGTTAATTTAAAAAAAAGTTGAGTTCACACTTTTGTTAACACAACATGGGCAACCAGAAAACATCCCTGAGTTTGCTCAATATATTAACAATGTGGGCAAATGGCATAACTTTATTACAAACTACCACATGCATTTATGTACTTTGTTTAAGTATCTCTTCTCATTTCGGTGGCTAATCTCTCTTTTCTACCAGCTGTTAATATTGATTGGTGGCTGAGACTGAGCAGGGAGCAATCTCAATAACCGCTTTCATTAGTTTGCCTGTGCAGATGCCTGTGAGTGTGTCACAGACATTGATCAGAGTAATGCTGAGACGCACCTTGAAGAATAATGAGCACTTATTTTAATGACCGTCATTATAATTATCAAGGTGACTGTTGAGTTTGAGTTCGCAGTCCCTTTTCTGGGCTTATTGTACTTTATGTGTAGTTATTTTCATGAGTTTTACTGTTTCATGATAAAGTTTCTCAGAAAGTAAGTTATTTTTATTATTATTATTATTTTTTTTGGGGGGGGGGTTGTCTTTCACGTACCCCTCTCCTTTTCACGTACCCCTCTCTTTTTGACTATCACTATTAGGTTTTTTAATTGTACAGATTTGAGACATAAGTAGTTTGCTTATCATCAAATTTGGTCATTTAGGAAATGTTTTTTAGGCCATTTTCTTTTCAATGGTATCATAAATACAAAAACGGGGTGCAAAGATAGGCCCCATAAGTGTCTATACCTGTTCTACAGATATTATACAGTTATATATACAGTTTATATATAACTGTATATATATATACAGTTTTGCTGTCCATAATAATTTCATTACAATTCCTTCCCTCATGAAGACAAATCTCAGCCATTTGCTGATGAGAGGGGACTTAATTCCACCAATGAGAGGACGAGAGCATTTCAGATATGATATGATGAAACAGAAAAACTACATGTTTGAAACTGATCAAAAATGTTATATTTCTTATACAATCAATATATCACTTCACAGGCATATTCTAGAATGCCTCTACAACTTGATGTCTTGGTTTTAAAAGCTGTTTTGTGTTTGACCAACAACTGTCTCTGCATGCACCGGTGCATTTGCCAATCACAGCGACTGTTTTAAGTTAAGTTGGGATGCAACCCACCTATTGTTTAATTTTGCTTTCAAATATAATGTGTAGGATTACAAAAATTGTATTCATTTTTTTACTTTTTTGGTTTTCAACAAACATTACAAGACCCATGACACATTTTAAATTTTACAGACCTCGAATGGGTGCCATTAGTGCCATCTAGTGTTTAAAATAAGAGTGAAAATAAACCTTTTTAAAGTACAATAATTGTAATATAGCTTGTGTTTTCTTCTGGCACAAGGCACAAAAAACAGTCAGAAACAATCTGGTTTCTGATAAAATGTTCACATTGTTTTGACCTTTCATTGTTTTTGTCTCAACACTTTTAGCTTTTGTTATAAAACATTAAACAATGGACAATACAACATGTATTGTATTTTTTAGGATTTTGCAAATGAAAATGCAGTGAAAAAATATTTGTAAAAAAAGAAACTGGGGTTGTACAAATTATTTTATTAATTTAATTTAATTTATTTATTTTACTTTTGTTTTAGTTCATTTATTAGAGCAAATTGTAAACTAGTAAAAATGCTCAAAAAAGGCCACAAACTTCTAAGGGTTAAATGCATTTAGTTATTCTGAATTTACAAACAGATTCAACATGACATATTTTATAATTTTATACATTTTTTTCAATGTATTTTAATGCCAGGTTTGAGAGTTAGGATTAAATAGGAAATTGCAAGGTAAAGGACATATACTCAAAGAAATTTTACACTTAAACCAAATTATTTGGATTATCTTAAATATCAGAACAAATCACTTCTTTAATTAATCACTGAATGATTTATAATCCTACATTTTCAAACATTTATTGCATGACAAAAATTAGCAAAAAGTAAACAATTTAAAATGTAAAAATTAAAATATACAAAAAATAAAAACACAATTCAAAGATGTGCAAGAACTGTCAGAAAGATTAATCAATGAAAGCTCCATGCAGCATATTCCGTTCAGAGCTAGGTGAATATTCAATATTTATCACCCAAGAGAAGAAAACAGGTCACACTCACACATAATCTCAGGAGCAGAGCATAACTCTTCTTTATGTCGTTCAATTTGCCTGCTCGACAATTCAACAATTCATTTCAGGATCAATTAGAAAAGCTTCAGGCTTCAAGAATCATTCCACAACACATACACACACCCACCCCTACACATATGCATTCATCTAGGAATATTCCACACTTATATGCTTTCAACGCATGTTTTCTTAGCTCTGTTGGTGGTGGAGGGTATATAAGACATTAAAATGTGTTTCCCATCTCGTGTGTCAGATTATCACCTATACAGGATCTCATCGCAGATGTGTGTACATCTGCATGGGCACAAAAACATTTGTTTCTCTCTTAAAACAAGAACAAAAAAAAGAACATTTATGCAGATACTTTTGTCAAAAATGATTTACAGTTTGGGAGAAAAACAGAACAGGTCAGTTAATTATAAGAAGTGCTCATAGCAAAGGTTCTGGTGGATACAGAATCATACTATAGAGAACTAAAGAGTTTCTTTTTTCAAGTACATAATTGCTCTCAGAAAAAGACAAGTTTTTTGATTTGGAACTGGAAGAGAATTCTACCAGATGGGAACAGTGAATGAGAAAGTTCTGGTGAGAGGTTTACTCCTCTCTGAACGCACGAAAAGATGTTAGCTCCCCCCTTGCCACCTTTTACACTTTTTTTTTCCTTTTACACTTGCTATAACACAGATGGAACAAATTACCGGTACGAGAAACGAAACACTACTTTCAAACGTTAGCCCCCAAACTGACGTTGTCTGACAGCTGTTTAGTGAAGGTCTCCACCCCCCTGTCTACTATGTCTATGAATGGCAGTGCGATCTCTGTAAAATTTTGGGGGGTATAAATACATACATAAATACCTGTAATGATCAGCAGCTAATGATTTTGTTTGCTAATAATCTTACAGAAAGCATAACTGCATTCCCCACAATCTTTAACTATCTATATTATATATATATATATATATATATATATATATATATATATATATATATATATATATATATATATATATATATATATATATAAATGTGGCATCTTTACAGGCATTTAAAGAGCAGACTGTGTGAATGTTAGGAACAATAAACTGAACTCATTTTTCTGGAAATTCAGATGGAAAAAAGAGATTTTTCTGCATGCTTTCTCACATAATGCTAACATATATGTCCCCCCACCAATCATTACGCAGAGTTGGTTCAGTCGGCTTGACTCTTCTTTTGCTCATGGACAGGAAAATTCATTTCAATATCTTTACCTCTATGAATATTTTGTTTTGTTTTCTTTTTTCTCTTTATAGCAGCAAATAATAAAGCGTGGATGCTGGGAGCACACACAGACACATTAGAAAGGGAAATGACACTCAGCAGGAGGAAAAATAAAATCATTGTGTTTCCTCAGGTGAAAAAGATTGTTGCTTTCTTTAAAAGAGCAGAGGCACGCTGCGTTATTACAATCTTTAAATATTAATTCTTCCAGTGGCTCGTAAAGATGATCCAGACACTGTGTCAACTGCTTTATTCTTCTTGCAGAGACCAAAGCAACTAGCTTTTATACCTACCTCTCTCTCTCTCTCTCTCTTACTCTCTCTCTCTCTCCAAACATTTATGGAAGTATTACCTACATTTCTGGATATAAAATCCATATACTCATTTTATTTTCTATTTCTTTAATCTCTGTCTTTTCTTATGTCATTGGGAGAAACTTATAGTGATCCAACAATGCTATTAGTTTACCAAGGTGGTGATAAACCTGGATACGCAAGGCATACTTGGCTTACAAGGCGAGCTGTCCAGGTAGGGACTCTAGAGTCAGGAATGGGACCTGAGCCCAGAGACCCCAGTGTGGGGAACTAGTGGAGATGTAGACTGAATTTTTCGAGTGGATAAAGCTTATTGGAACTCATTAGAGATAGAGTGCCTGCAGTGCCTAATTAACAGCACTGCTCCTCCCGAATTTAGTAACCAAAATGCCAATTAAACAATCAAAAAAAAAAAAAACTAAAAGGAAATTCAAGTTTAAAACAGATAAATGAAGGTTATGTTGTACACAAATTTTTGATTTAATTTTTTTAATGCCTTAAAAATAGATACAGTGAGATAAAGATCCACCCAATTTTATTCTAGTTTCATGTTTATTCTAACATACTGGATAGGCCCAAATATTTGTAAGAGTGGGAGACCCTGCATGAATGATCATACATACATACATATGTATGGATGTCTGCATTTGCTTTAGTTAGAAGTACCATTGCTTCTCTGAATGTATCTGTGTGTATCTGCATGTTCAGAAGAAACGCTGAAGCAAATTGCAATTGATCCCATCTGTCACTGAGTGCAGGTAGCAGTCAATAACCTGCGACAGTCTGTGTGTCAAGTAATTAAAAGCAAGCGTGTGCAGAGCTGTGTTTGTGTGTGTCAGATGCACCTTTCAAGAGCTTTTCATCCTCAACTCTTAAAAATAAACAAAATATTTGGTTTACACACTAGAGGCTACACGATCTCTATACACTTGAGTCAGGGGAGCTGATGTAATTTGTGGTCGAATGAAGAAGTTAGAATATGCCACTAATATTTAGAGACGTGTTATAGGTGTGAAAAAACGTGTCAACATCAACAGTGTTGACAACCAATAAATCTCAACCAAATGACTGTTTTAGTCAGTGTTATCAGCTTCTGAATGGAAGCGCCTGCAGTAACACTTTTGACCTCTGTAATAGTGATGCTAGAGAGCCTTTGACAAAGGGGAGAAGAAGAGCGCAGTGTAGCCTGAAGCTATTTGATTTAAAATGGAACTGTTTTAAAAATCAGAAAACTTAAACGCATCAAGGGTTTTCTGAGTAATAAATGCAAAGTGAAGCATGGAGCAGCAGGAGCATTAATGGTATGACACGGTACAGCTCGGCATGGTTCAGTTCAGTTTGGCCTGCTTGATTTTCCATAGGCTTTAGTGTCTCTTCAGAGTGGGTGTGTAATAGACATCGTCAGAGTCTTGGATTATGGGTGTTTTACACAGCTTTCCACAACCGGTTTTTGGTGAGAAGTTATAAGCGGTTACAAAGTGGAACAAACTCAAAATTTCTGTTTGTAATTTTCAATGACACAAAAATGATAATTTTCCCTGACCAATCAGCACTTACATGGATCATGCTTGTTCGGCCAATCAAGAGAATGGACCAATCAGTTCAGAAAGCGAGTTCTAGAAATGTCCTTGAGTAGTTGCACGGATTAAGCATTTTACATGTAAAACTTGCTTTGAGATGTTCAAGATACGAAATGTTCAAGATAGCCACCCTGGAACGGATTAATTCCATATCTCGGGGTACCACTGTACAATATTATGCTTAGTAAGCTATAAACGCAGAACACCGTTATTGGTTTTCTGACAAAAAGTTACTGATTACTGAGCAGTTTTTTTTGCTTAACCGCTGACAATCACAGTTTTGAATGAAAGTATGACATACATCAACCCACCTTTTGTAAAATTGACCTTAAATATAATGTGTATGTTTAAAATATGTTATTAGTTTTGATATAATTAGTTCTGACATATTTGCAAGGTAATTAAAATGTGGGATCAGTGTCATTTTACAAACCCCAAATCGGTGCCATCAGCTCCATCTAGTTGTGAAAAGAAGGGATAACCTTTGGAAGTAAAAGACCTGTGATATGGCTAGTGTTTTTCAAAGTTCTGACACAAAAAGAACAAAGGCACCAAAAGTGCTTGTAGAATATTATTATTCATTTTCCAACCCGCTAATTCCCTTTTGGGGTCACGGGGGTTCTGCTGATGCATATCTACAGTTCACATCAGGCGAGAGGTGGGGGTACACCCTGGACAGGTCACCAGTCCATCGCATTGTAGAATATTCAGAATTGTTTTTCTTGTACAAAAAGTAGGGAACCACTGCACTAGGATGGCACTTGTGAAAAGTCACAAAGTACTATTTTTGAGTTGATTTACCAGGTACTTTAATTTTTACCAGGTAACCTTTTTCTAACAAAATATTCCTTTCATTTTTTTATCCAATATCCCTAGACTGGAAACTTCTCGTTTGGGTACTGGTAATACATTCCTCGACATAGTTCACTTTGTTTCAGTCCAAATCATGTAGCACATATAAGCACCATTGATTGTACCACCCAGACTACAAAAACAGTAGCACCACTGCAGATAAAAGTCCTTCCTGTACATTATAATCAATTAATCTGTTAAATATGTGAGCCAACGAGAGCTGCCTTGGACAAACAACTCATAAGTAACAAGATCAACAGAAATGGTTGTAGATTATCCAAGTTCACAATTTGACTCTAGTTTGCGACTTAAGGTTATGGATGATCTTAAAATGTTAGTGGAGAGTTGATTGTGTAGAGAGTACAGTGTGTGCTAGGATGCAGCGGAGGATCCGCTCATGCACGCACAGCCAGACTGCGTGTGTGTGAAGCACTTTAAAAGCTCATCAGGCGAGCTCTGCACTTGTAGGAAATTCCTTATTCATGCCGGAGCGGGCCGAGTCGAGGTAATGACTCGAATCAAGGTGGCCTCGCAAATCTTTAAATCTACAAGGACCAGGAGAGCATGAATAATGCAGAAACATTTGCATCTAAATTTTTTAAGTGTTCTTTATTCAAAAACTAAAAGGCGGCTTCAATTAAACTTTGATGGTGGAAGCAGAGACTCGCAGGATTCAAAACCGTCTTATTTCAGGAAATGATTTAGAGCAGCGATAAAAATAAGAGAAGCTCCACTTCCAGTAAATAGTAATAAGGAGTAAGGTATTCAACACAGGGGACACAAAACCTGTGTTTGTGTGAAACTTGCAGCTCTAAGCATTTGCAGGAAATATAGTACTTACATCTCAAGACATGTTGTGTGCATTTAAACTTGATAATCTGTATCTTCTTAAGTGAACAATCTGTGATGTTTTCTTGTGACATGATGTTAATTCTAAGGCAGTATTTATGTATATAAACCAGATTTCCATTAGGAAAACGCTTCTGTAAAAACAAAGTTGTAAAATCATCTTACCTGCTGTTGAATTGAAGAATGCAGATCACAAGAGATCAACAGCACCGCCGGGAGACACACAGAGAAAGAGAGAGAGAGGGTGGGGGGGACAAAGTATTGATTAATTTGCTGTCTAGTGTTATCAGCCTCTTTTGTTAAGGCTCTCGGAGAGAGTGAGATCTTACAGTGAGATGACATTTAAGACATGCAATAAACACCAAGTGCACTACAATGGTCAGGTCAAATCACTTTTACTTCTCTAAGTCTTTAGACAATACAAAGCATGATGAAAACAGAAAACAAGTTCAGAGAACACTATATACACTGATTTAAACTAGAATTAGTGATAGAATAATTTAAAGTTAAAAATGAAATGTCTACACTTTTTTGAATTAGATTAAACAACAAAAATGAAGCATGTTTGACATAAATTTCAGTTGTTATGTTAAATACTAAAGTGGGTCAACTACTCTGGTTTAACTAACTCTTAGAAGACTGGGGCTTTTGTCAGCATTTTTTTCTTACTACTTTACAATTTGCTCTAATTACCTTTAAAAAAGTTTTGTGTGTGGCAAAGCTTGATATAATTTTTTTAGAACTAGTCCAGCTTTTTCAATTAAGTACACAATTATTATACGAAAAAAAAATCATAATTGTACATAAAATACAATTCCATTAGGAAAAAATCATTTTATACTGAAAAAATTAACAAAGAGAAAATTTACTAAACAAAATTGAAAAGTGTTCAGACAAAATAAAAGTTTATAAATCCACCCAAAAAGCAAAGCTCAAAACAATGTGAAAATGGTTTTATTTAGTTATATATATATATATTTTCTGGGAGGATCTTTATCTTTCTGAAGGGTTTTTAGAAGGCATTTTCTTTATGAATGTGCATGTATTGTAAACTTTGCCAAACGGGTGTTAACTTAGTAAGTAGTAAAGATATCTATGTATGTTATGATTAGCAATAATTAATGTTACTAATAATACAAACAGTTTCTGTTCAATTATGGCATGAGACAGAAGTAGAGAGAGAGAGAGAGAGAGAGAGAGAGAGAGAGAGAGAGTGAGTGAGCGCTGCAGGCTCTTTTGGTCCACTGACCCCTCTCCACTCCAGCATCATTATCTCTGCCTGATTCTCATTCAATTTACATTTAACCCACATTTCAGGTCAACAGCATCTCCACCCTGAGCCACAATTACAATACACACACTCACTCTGTGATCTGTAACCTTTATACTCACTGCATGTCTCGATAATACTAGCTTGCACCAAGGTTTTACCACTTAAATAAATAAACAAGCTTAAATCTAAAAATACATGTTTTAAAGGATTACATGTACCCAAACATAAAATAACAAAATTCTAGCAGAAATTAACCGAAAAATTCTTGGAAATTCTCACCTTATCGCTCAATGTAACACAGTTATGAGAAATAATGAGACTAAACTATGGTTTGCACTATTTCATCTGAATAAACTGCACAAACACATGCAGTGAAGCTCAATACACGTCTAAAAAGCAGCAGAACTCAACAAGTGAGATCTTTATTCTAAGAGTCTTATCAAGTGTGATCTTTCACCACAATATGAGTATCTTTGAGAAGAATCATCCACAATCAGCTCTTTGTGCGTTTACAAGAGCGAAACCTGTGACTGATGGAAATCTCAATCACAGCCTGACACACACGCTCACAGCAAACAATCCCGCAGTAAATACCAGCGTCACAAAAGATCCCGACTTATCCCATCTGATCTGATCCCATCTATCCACCTCTCTCTCTCTCTCTGTCTCTCTCTCGCGAACGTATGTGTCTGTGTGTGTATGCAGTTGTTCAAAAGCAAATTATGTTTATTTTTCTTCCCCTTTATACAACAAAAAGTTATTGATTATCATACAAACTCATAAAATGAACATTTTAAAGTCGGATTAAATACATGAAAACAAGGCTTTAAAAAATGCGCAGATGTGCAACACCAAGATATGAAGAAATAAGTGTTTCATTGACAAGGAACTACATCCTTTGGTAAAACAAGTGAAACAGTGTCTCTAGTGGCTGTTCATGTTATTTTTAATTGGATGATAAGGCCTACTGCACCTACTCTGGAATTTCCATCGTTGGAATAGGCACCAACTCAGCCATATGACTGATTATGACAGTATCAGGAGTAGCTGGATTAAAATGTATCATGTCTTGCTACTTTTAACAATGCAATGTCGCATTTAAAGATGTTGCATTATTAAGTGAAGCTGATAAATCGCACACAACTTTTTTCCATCCAGCCAAATAAGCGGCACAGGTTTATGAACACAACAATTTATAATTTACGAAGGTAAGAATATAGAGAAAATCTACACATTAAGGTCTACGATGGCAAAACATCAATAGTTCCACTCCTTCCCTTGCTATTTTTATTCCTATCATTTGTCGTATCTTTTTTTAAACTCTTTTTGTGTTTTTTGTCTTTCTAAAAGTTTCTTTTTTACGTTTCTTTTGCATCATTCGTACACCATCATTTTTAATGTATTTTTCTTCATTTTCTTCTACCTTTTGTTCTTTTGGTTCTTCCATTAGTCATCTTCGTCGTCTTCAGCTCTACCTCTTCTTCTCACATTCTTTCTCTATGTTTTAATATGACAGAACCATTGTATTTCTGTCACCCTGCATCAGCTCTCATCTGAATAATTCAGTTCAATTAGAGCTGGGGCTTGGTGGGGGAACACAACAATCAAACCCAGTCGACTTGTGCTTCGGCGTAAATGAAATCTGAATATTTCAATGAGGAGATGCACAAATGCTCTTGTACTCCTCTCTCAGACATTATAAATGCATCTGTAGAAGAGACTCAATGTTTCACTCTAAAAAAAAAAGTTTTGTTGTAGTGTGTGAATTAAAAAAATAATTGATGGGATGGTTTACAAACACAAAAAAGGATTATATCTTGATTTTAAAATGTTAATGTTTGAACAATCTATGAACAATCTATTTAGGCTCATTGCTGTTGGAAACTCTGATATATCTGAATGCATTTTTCCATTTTAAGTAAAAGGTGTAACCCACCAAATCCTCCTACTTCATCAAATTAAAGTTTAACCACGGCTTTTGTGATAATTTCATACCACTTCCTCATCCTCCTTTTTTTCCACAAAATAATATTAATAAAATACATCTGTCATGGACCTGCAGTGTGAACACATACCCACACACATGTGGAATAAAAGACTCTTTTAAAGCTCATCTGGCCTGAAGCTGTAATAAAATTGACACATTGATTCCTGTGAATTTACGAACGCTGTTTCATAAACTCCATTTCCAAAGCTTAGCGCTCCTCATTTTCCCCCAAATGGATCAATTATGGGCCCACATAATCCAGTTACCTGTGAAATCCACCTCTCTCTCTCTCTCTCTCTCTCTCTCTCTCTCTCTCACCCAAACCCTCTTTTGCGACACTCTATTGCCGTCTTGTACTCTTTATCTCCAGAGCACAGCACACACATCAAAATCAAAGTAGAGCAAAAAGTAATAGCATAAAATAGACACGTTAATCGTTTTAAAACACAGCATAGGTGTGAGAGTAATAACAATAAATCGTAATGAATTCTGATAACAAGGGTAGCCCGGATTCACACCAAGATTTACTTTACTCTGCTTTTCTATGATTGGTGGCTTAGTAGTCATTACCACTTTTTGCTTGAAGATGACAAATAATGAAGCTTGGAACCAACGAATCACATGCACCTTTCAAATAATTATTTCCAAAAGCTTCTCATTTGCATAAATTCGTTCCCAAATTTGGTAAAAAAAAAATTGCCGGACAAACTCCCACGCGTTCATCAATGATCGCTCTATTGAAACAGAACTGATCTGCTTTGATATGAAACCAAGCACGGCTGAGATCCCTCATTCACCCTGAGCTTCTGGGGAGAAGCTGGGTGCCCTCTTGGTTCTCCAGTTTCCTCCCTCGGACCTAAAACATGCATTTAAGAGAATTTTCCATGAATGGTAGTGACTGGAGATTCCTACAATCCAGGATAATCAAGGTGCACGGTGCTCAAGAATATCACAGCCTGTAATAAACAACTTATTTTTTTAATTTTAAAAAAGAATTTGAGAATGACTTCACCGAATTTGATTATTAGCAGCGTAAATGATCTTTCTCTAGACATTTTGACAGCGGTAAACATTTTAGTGTAGGTGTCAATCACACAGTCCCGCCTAGTTTGTCAGGGGAATACTGAACCATTGTCAACCACACGAAAATAAACCTGAACCAAAAAAAAAAAACTTTGTTCGCTGTATAGATAATTTTCGAAAATCAGTAGAAAACGTTTTTGTAAGTAACGTAATTTCTGAAGAAATGATTTCAAAATTTCTGCGTTTTCCCATAGTAACACAATAATGATGTGATTTGGAAGTGCCTTTCTTTAGATAATGCTAAAAAAGGTAAAAGGTAATTTAAAAAGGTAAAAGAGCAACCATAAAATGTACAAAGTTTTCAAATTGCTTGTAAAACTGTCAAGATCAGGACTATTCCGTAGGCTGAACAGAATGCACGAGAACCCAGCAAGGGTCTTGAGGGCTTTGGTGTGGTTAGGACCAGAGATGGATAGATTTAGAAGGAGACTTTGAAACGAATCCAAAATGTTATGTGTAACCAGTGAAGGTGATGGAGAACTGGAGTGATATGCTCAGTTAATGGGGTGAAACTGGCTGCAGAATTTTTACAAGCTGACGTTTATGGAGGGATTTTGCTGACAGTAGTGCATCACAAAAGTCGAATCGTAAGGAACTAGAACACAGAAACAGCAGTGGATTTCAGGGTGAGCGTAATAGAAGCATATATTTCTTTCTCTCTCAAGCGCTGTGTGCATGTGTGTCTTCTCTCAGTCTATCACAGACTGAGCAGCAGTTCATGCTGGATTAAGAAGAATTATCTTCACCTACATTTACCAGGACAGAAAAACCCTTTTGGAAACCGAACTCGTTTACCACTTATTGCAAGTAACTCGTTTTGATTTGACTGTGCTGCAATGCTGCAGAAAACCATTCTGAATAGTTTCTTTACACACATTCAGATGATGCAAAAATGTTGGAAATTTTCAACCATTGCTTAATTCTTTCGATTGGACAGCTACTCATGTAAGAAAAAGTTTCAAAAAGACACCCTGAAAAAAATGTTGAATAATCCATATTGTATCTAGCACAATAGAACTAAAGAAAAGACGTTGAAATAAATGGCAACAAAATCTAAGCCGAGCAGTGTGCACGTGTGTGCGTCTGTGTGTGTTTGGGGTCTTTGGAGATAAGCAGCATTTTGTGTCAACTTGCGTGGGCTCAAATTGACACCCAGAACAGAAGCAGCACCTTGAATCTCTGAACACAGGCAACACATGCTACAAACACACCCTGACATAGAGATGATTACACACACCGCTTTACTGACCGTAACCTGTGTAAGTGTTCATTTTTGCGTGCTAGTCTCTGTGTGTTTATGGGGGGTTGGGTGAAATGAGATGCAGAAGCTACAGTGTGTCAAAACTACAACGGCAACGAAAATTCACCCACCGATTAAATATTTAATGCTATATATGATCTGGTGACATGACCAGCTCTCAGCTCCCAAAAACCAATGATACAAGCACAGGTAGGCATTTCGTAGAACCTGCAGCTCCAGAGGTTACCCCACAAACCACCTCTGCAGATAATGACTGTCTTAGGACGGACCACTTTTAAATCCAATATAGAAACATTTCATTTTAACAATTTTCATTTTATATCCTACTATCTATATATTTTACTTTATTTTGATATCCTATATTTGTTTGAAATAGTAATAACAACAATAAATTGTGGTTGTTGTTTTCTTGTTAGTATAATAATGCATTTGGCAGACGCTTTTATCCAAAAACAACTTGCGTTTTGGATGAATGTACTCTTTTTTTGTCAGTTCTTGCTTTCCCTGGATTTAAACCCAAAACCTTTGTGTTATGAGTGCAATGCTTACTATTTTTTGTAGTAATTGTTGTGTTGTTCCTAATCTTCTTCTTCTTCTTATTATTATTATTATTTTTGTTATTATTATTATTACCGCATGTCTGTTTATTAACAACTTAAAAGTATTTTTTTTTAAATACACATTACGGTTATTAACCCTTTCTAAATTAATAATCTGAATCTAAAGCGTTGAACCCCAAAATGTGCATCTTTATACTTTGCATATTTACACTTTGTATATTTAGCAAACAGGTTCCTGCTGCATGCTGGGAAAGGCGGTTCTAAATCACCTCATCAGAGAATGACATTAACACCCATTCTTCCTGCAATTTCTCAATTTCCAATGCTAATTAGGCTTTTCTCTTTACTTTCAACTCCGTACCACCTGTTTTTGGAGAAAAGAACATCTTAAGCGCCAGAGATGGATTTAATCACAATTTTAATTAACTGCCGTGTACACGAGGAAACGCACAATTATAATGAGGATGAATGATGATTTTTCCACATTAAACTGTTTTGTTTCTTGGTTATGTTGATTGCATAAATACTGACAGAGAACTGGTTTTATGTGCTGTAATTTACTAATTGTTTTGCACCAGAAAAGAAAAGAGTCTCTGAATGATTGACGGAGTTTGCAAATTATTTAATTGTTTTTTTTTTCCTGCTGAAGAAAAAAAAATTGACTTTCCAAGAGTTTGAAGGATCTTGAGCGATGTAAACAACTATTAAATGAAAGATAGCAGAGAGTATAAAATCAAATAAAGTAATATGAAAAGTTTTGTAGCAAATTAAACATGTTAAACTTTAACTCTTAGAAGTCCCAGGCCTTTTTAAGCATTTTGAGGGTTTTTTTTTTTTTTTTTGTGGCAAAACTTGATATCCTTTTAGTATAACCCCAGCTTCGTTTTTTACAAATATTTTGACATTACAAAATAATTCCACAACAAACCCTAAATTTTACAAAAAAAACAATTCAGATTATTAAATTTGTTTTCACTGCAAAAAAGACAAAATAAAAATGCATAAATCCCCAAAAAAGCAAAGACAAGGTCAAAACAATATGAAAATTGTATAAAAAACAAACCTCTCTTAAACCATATACACAACTCCAATCACTTTTTGTACTATTGTGCTTTTCTGTGCCAGAGCTTTGAAACACGTCATATCACAGATCTTGTACTTCCAAGTGTTATCCCTTCTTTTCACCACTAAATGGCACTGATGGCACCAATTTGGGGTCTGTAAAAAGAAACTGAAAAAAAAAGAAACTGAAAGAAACTTTATGTCACATATTTCCTTACACTGATGTGATTGGCACATGCACTGGTGCATGCAGAGATTTCTTAGGTTTAACATGTGATGAAATACATCTTTAATTGATTACTGTATGAACTCACTGTCAAAACAGTGCCTCTAATGGATGGTCATATTATTATCAGTATTTTTGGAAAGGAATGATAGTACTTCTGCACCTACTCAGATCTGCAAATAGGTGGAGTTGACACCTGCTAATCTATATGTTTTGCTTTATGTGTGGGGCTACGCTATTTATTTTGTGCCATACTCAAATGATAAATATAAAAGGTAAGCAAAGGCCTTTTATACTCGAGAGATGAATTAACGTCAAAACATCTACACATACACTCACCCTTTCCCTCGTTAGGGATTTCAGACATTTACGACAGAATTAGTGAGAATTTGGTCTTTTTTTAGAGCAGAGGAGACAGAACTGGAGCAGACTCAAACTTACAGCACACACCAACTCCCAGAACTTGAGGATTATTTGAACTCAGTGAGTCAGAAATCAGACATTTATCAGAAAGAAAATCCACATATTAAATAACTGCTACTGATTTTGTTTTGGCTCTAGAGATCATTCAGACCCGTTTAGGACATGAAAAGAAAACTGGGAGCACTGGGAATACTAAAAAAGCTCTAACTGTGATCCCATAGCTGATGCTTGAAACTGGAACATCTTAGGTAGCGTCTATCCAACCACTCTAAAATGTTGATGTGGCAAAGAAAGTTACTATTTAATATTTCCTAAACTAATAAAAATTTTACCGAAGACTAGCTGAAGAAGAAAAAAAAACAGTATATGGATTAAAAACCTCATTGTTACGTGTTTTTTTCTCTGCTATAAAGCTGAGCGCTTTCACATTAATGTTAATAGCAATCTGCAACATTCTGGTACCTGCCCCAAGTGGCAAGTTGATGAATTGCAGTTTCAGTCACTTTATATTTTGCATCCGAAGGGAAAGTGGCAGGTTGCCACTTGGTACAAACACAAAAATGACAGCGCTGACTCAATTTTACACCGGCGGGAAAAGGTAACCTCTGTGCCCGCCACTCACCCCCACACACCCATCCATGTCAGTGCTGTCACAGTGTCTCAGCCTGTCTGTCTCTCTTGTACATACATGCACAAGGTTATTGAGATGGAGAGTGTGTCTTTGTGGTTTCCACAAATCAATCCTCTGAAAATAAGAATCAGAAAATAATCACAAAGACTATGTCTCCTGCTCACATGTAATTTGAGTGCAGGAACGAAATCTCACGGCTCATTTCTGATCTCCTCTTGTCTCCCTTTGTCTCTGTGTGTGCACCATAATGCTGTATATGTGTCTGTGTGCAAGATTTTTGCATGAAAAAGAAAAAAAAAGGCATCATCTCTCAGGTGTCAACATGTTCATTTACAGCAAGGGCTGGTGTGACTGGCACTCTGGTGCTGCTCAGGTGTGAATACACACGTGGACATGCTGTCGTGTTGTGCAGGTTTGTGATGTATAAATTATCACAATGATGCTTGACATTCAGCAGAAGAAAGAAAACGTCTTATTTTCTGAGTGAACAATGTTTTAAACGTTAATTGATGCACAGAGATTCCATTTTTAACCCTTAGTCCTATCTTTCAAGAATTGCTAGTTCAACTGAGGTGAAGGGGTGTCCCAAGTTGAAGGGGGTACACTTCAATGTTCGGGGGTGCACTTCAAAACAAAGGAGAGAACACAAATGGTAGTAATCAGGGTACAAGCACCAAAAGTGCATAGAACCCTATAATAATTGCTTTTTTACTTCTATTAAAGTCTCGAAAAAGGCTTGAAAAGTCACCAAATTTCACACGTCATAACTGGTAAAAAAAAAAAAAAAAAAAAAAATGGCTCCATAGCACAACCTATTGCCTTTCAGCTGATGGTACATTAACAGTTTGTTGTAGGTGAATGAAATTCGGCACACATGTGTATGGTAACAAGACTTTTGGCAGATAAGCACCATGGATCACGTTTCAAAAATTGACAGGAAGTACTTTAACAAGCTCCTCCTAGAGATTCATCTGAGGTTCATCACCAAATCCATCAGTCTTATCTAAAGGTATATGAGATGTTAAATTGCTATTTTTTTTTACTTTGTTAAACTATGTGACATGGGGGCCGTCAAAAAATGAAATTTCATCATATACAGGAAGTTTGCTATTAACTTAGCAATAGAATGTAAGATAGGGATCAAACCTAGAGTACCAGTATAGAGGAAATATAACCTTTAACGTTGATTTGGTTCTTTTTTCACCAATTTTGACATTTGTGATAAGAATATTGTTGAATACAATAACAATTTATTTAATTACATCTATAGCGCCAACTGGTGGCACTGTATTTATTTTTTAATTTGCCCATTTTTCCAGGAGTTTGAACAGATCTTGCTTGAAAACATTTCCTTAAAAAGACTGATCTTATTGCACGGAGCAAAAAAAAAAACAGACTGCTGAGGGGTAATGGCGCCTGAGTGCTCAAGCCATTTGATTGCTGCTTGCTTATTTTTTTATAACTTATTAAGTAGTTGTGAAAGTTTCACATTTATACCATCATTTTTTTGGGATTGTCCCATGTCCATAAATAAAGAAATTGGAACAAGCATTTCGAACAGCTTCATTCCATGTTTTATTGTTGTTTTCTCAGAGGCACGTGAGAAGTTGCTCAAAAGGTGCCTAAATATACATATATGAATGCCCCCCCACCACTAACCTACCTGATTATCTTCCTGTTTCCACATAAACCAAACACTACATGGCAGTGTACGTGAAAAAGAAAAAAACATCAATTTTTTTTTTATATATCCAATTGATCACTTTAATACTCTATGATCTATGCGGAAACATAGCTGTGGACAGAGCAGGAGTAAATGTTTGGGATGGACTAAAATGAGCAGATTCAAACACACGATTTATGATATTGCATTTTTGGGAGTCATAAAAGGTACAGCGCTAGTCTCGAGGGGTCCAACTTTGATTTGAATTGTGTGACATTCATTTGATGTTTATATGTTTAATGTAATTATAAAAACTAATATAATAAGTGATGCATCTGGTGGCCCTTCAGAACCATTTGGTCAACATATACAGGGCTGTAGGAGTGTCCCAATCCATGGTGGTATATTTTGCCTCTTTTCAGGCATTGGTTTAATTGAGGGAAATTGAGTCTGTATGTTCATACGCTAAATGGATGGAAAGATGGATAAGTAGATGGACAGACAGATGGTACATGAAAGAATGGATGAACACATGCGAGGATAGATTGGGACAGCAACGATTGTTTTTTCACCTATTTAAAGTTTGCACAACATTCTTGTTGCATCATCTTTTCTGCAAAGTTCTGTAAATGCATTCCCTCAACTGTTGTTTCACTTTGGTGAATGTCACCTTTCTTCTGCAAGTTAAAAGGATCAATCAGGGTGTGCTCAGATCAGATCGTGACAGAGGATGACATGCACACGGGTGATTAGAGCCTAGGATCACTGATCGTTTGCTCAGAATGCAGAATTGTTCTTATTAAAGTGAAAGAGGTGAGTGTGTCTTTCATGTTCTCTCCATCAGAACCCAACAGGAAATTGATCAAATTGTGGGTCTGGTGTAACCTTAGGAAAAAAGAGTGTCAAGGTTACACACAACTATTCATGAATAGACACAAAAGTAAAAAAAAAACCTCTCTCTCGTTCTCTTTCACACTTATACACACTTAGGTGAAGGTTCTGCCGCAGGGCTTGTCGTGTGCGTCTGAAAAGGCTGAGGATGCGATGTCTATGTGATTTGCTCGGTTCCACCCTAGTCGGTGTTTGTTTGACAAGTTTGTGTGTGACAGTGGCGGGACGAGTGTATGTGCGTGTGTGTGACACTGGCATGATGTGACTCTGCAGAGAAACACAGTCTGACTCTATCAGTCATCAGCATATCTGTGAGAAGGAGAGGGAAGCAGCCATAACCACTATGCCGTGGTGCTGCCCTCTGTGCAGATTCTTGGGATAAAATGATGAAGTAGTACAAGGAATCAAGTGAACACACATACACCCAGACACACATGTTATCAGAGCTCATAATTAGCAGAGGGACAGCCAGTGAAAGCCCCTCTTGCAGTAATTAAAGTAATGAAATATTCATTTCTCCCTTCGCTGAGACGAGTGGACAGACCTGTTACAAAAGCACAGAGCTCATCTCCAATTAGCAACACACACATACAGTGTTTCAACCTTGCACACTTTGAAAGATACACATATGACATAACACATAAACATCAATTTATAACCCATTCTGTACACAATATTACATACAGACGAAGACAAAAAGAAAGCAGTCCACCCCCCTTTAAAATTGCCCATTTTTATATTTTATAACCCTTGTGCATTATTCAAATTCAATACACTTTCATATTATTTGTGGCTCTAATCAAAAGTAATATTTTTTTTCATCCAGGATTTTTCTCTTTTATTGTTAAGATCTTATACTGTGTTTTGGCCTGGATCTCAGTCTTGGGAAAATATGTCAAACATTAGTAACAACATTGGTTTTTGCGTAGCACTAGAGTTAGATTTTTTTTCGAACTCATTTATTGTTTCAGTGATACACTTGAACTTCTATAAGAAACCAGATTGTTGTGGGGTGCTAGTGAGGTAACCAGGTCACCCTATATCACAATTTTCCTTTTGTGTGCGATATAAGTATTGACTATGCTTCATTAATTTAAAAGGCAAAGCTGCACATTAGAAAACTCACAAGTTCATTGCAGTAACTCAAGAGTTTATAAGAAATAACACACACCAATCTACCACAAATTTCTGCTCACACTACAAACTGCTAAAATATTGGAGGAAGAAGAAGAAGCACCTGGCCCACTCGCATTGTACCTCTTTTACTCTTTTGAGCCATTTCCTTTTACAGACAATCTCTTTCCAGTCTTGGCTTTCACACTTACAAAAATGGACCAATCCATAATTAAGTGTCCTCCTAAACATGCTAAAAGTTTTTGAAAGTGAGACGGAACAGAAATCCCCTTAGGTCTACAGGTAAACTGCACTTTCTAAACTTAAGGGGATTTTGAATTAAAATCAACCTTATCCTAGTGTTGGAAACAAAATATTACTTCTTGTGTGTGTAGAAAAGATCAAAACCCAAATGAACCATTCTCTGATTCCTTTTTGTGACCTCACAAACCTTGACCCCAGAAAGCATTATTTTACCATAGTCAGCATTGATGCTGGTTAAGTTTTTTATCAATTCAAATCAAGTCGCTCAGTATTACATCTGCTAATAGTTGTGCCGTTGTTGGGTGTAAAGATGAACACAACACAGAACTCACTGAGCGCAAAGTGGAAACCTTCCACAACACAGCAGAGAGTGGGATCGGCAGTAATTCAAGATCACCTGTTGGCCCATACCTCAAAATAAGACATTTTGACCAGATCTCTTATTGATTATGTAAAAAAAAAGGTTTTGTAATGCCCCTGACAAAATTCAATTGGGCAAGTTACAGAATTTTCATAAATACTAGGGGTGTAACGGTACGCTAAAATCGTCTTCGGTTCGGTACAGTGTCTTGAAGAGCTCGGTTCGGTACAAAACAATAAGAACTTACATAATCTTTATTTTGAAAAGCTGCCAATACACAATAGAATTCTTGCATAAAATAAATAAAAGTGACACTTTTGGGTGATATTTTAAATAAATTGCACTCTTTATAAAGAAAAGCACATTTTTTTTCAATAAAAAATGAAATAATTCAACTAGTTAGGATAGATAGGATAGATTACCTATCCACATTTTCTGAAGAGAGCACAGATCTGGTTGCAGTGACTACCTCCAGCTGTAAAAAATGTTAGATGTGTTGCCTGCCCGATCTCCGTGGAACAATGTCGGCATACAACTTTAAATTTATCCACTCGTCTATCCCTGTTATGTATTTTAACAGAGAAGCCAAAGTGTTCCCAAACAGGAGACCGTAGTGAGGTGTCTTCAAGCACTGGCTTCTCTTTCGCTGTGTCCATTTCTCACAGCTACTCGTGCAGCGCTACTGTGCTTCACGCAATAGCGTCCGTGCGGAAACTCGCCTAGGAACATAGTTCCGCTGCGCTTAATATCACGCTAATAATACATTTATATAATTTAATAAAAATACCGAATACCGAAACGGTACGCAAGTGTACCGAACCGAACAGGCCGTACCGAAACGGTTCAATACATACCGTGAACCGTTACACCCCTAATAAATACCCTAAAGAGTCATCTCAATGGGCATCCTAAACACTGAAAATCAATGAATGAGTAGAGGTTGGCTGAATTGGTTTAGGATAAATCCACCACGCCCATCTTCTATGATGTTTACGTGAAGTGGAACGGGAGCCAGAGGACAAGTATGGGAGCTTGGATCTTACGTTCTGCGATTCATCCATGCACGTGTAAAGACAAGGAGAATAAGTGAGCAATAAGCAGTGATCGTCAGAACCTTAAGGAAGACTGGATCCTCCTCTTAAAATCTTCACCACTCACAGTTTCACTTTAACATTAAAACATGATACACCAATATTTTTAAATGTACGTCACGTGAGTCCTAACCTTTAACCCAAAATTTTTTTCAAAATCAAATACTATGAATAATTAGAAATGATAACTGAAAAAAAAATACTTTGGCTGATTAGCAACAAATCAGAACCATGCAATCGCTGAAACCAACAGGGCAGAAAATGAACAAAGACCATTCGCACACACACCTGTTCCAACCCATTCCTGCATCTCCAAGCTGGCATGACGTACACAGATGATTTTCTCTTAAGTGTGAAAGTGTGCAGCCATGAATAGAGTGAACATGCCACAGCGCAACACTATCTGTGCTGAGTGTGTGTGGAGAGAGGGAGTCCATCTATATAAGGGCCGTAACCAGGGGAGGTACAACAAACATTCACAAACAGCTTGGTTATTTTACTCTAGTCTTCCGCCAGCTTCTGCCTTTACTCTCCGTTTTTATCCTTCTTTATTCCATCACTCAATCCTCTTTTCATGATCCTTTCTGAATGCAAATGAGAGAAGTGGACTAAAGAAGAGAGTGGCTGAGAGACAGATCACAAGATATTGTGTTATGTTTATTTTACTTTATTACTTTTCTTTCTGTAAGGAATATTAACGTCAGGTCAGAGATGATTGGAGTGAACTTCTAAGGCTTTTCCTCTGATCTCTCTTGCCCCCCCTCTCCCTAACTCTCTCCCTTCAAACACTTGTCCACTCGCTGACAAACCCAATAGTTTCAACAAGCAACACAGATTTGGAAATGACCAGAAAACTAGCAAAACAGACTTAAAAATGTTTTCATTTCACAGCTACATTAGCTGTCATTGTGGCATTCTTATTATTGGATTTTTATTAGCGGCTCAACCATTCAAATGGTTCAGTCAGTACCTGCTCCACCTACTGCCAGCTCTTGATAGGTTCAATAAGCTTATTACTAATTTTATTTTAACTGAAAGATTGAGTTCAACTTCATGGTTTCTTTTTAATGTGTGGCTCATGTTTCTTGCGATATTTAACTTTTACCAAACCATTGCTCAAAGCACAATTTTGATGGAATTTTTTTGTGTGTCTTTTAATGGACATGAATTGAACACTCCGCATAAACTCATATTTAGCCAGAACAAATTGCTGTTTTAATCAAGATGTTATCATGCCATATCATGCAATTCTTCTTAAAATGGTACACTAGCTGGGAAATTAACTAACCTACTAACCTCCTCATCGCCATTCTGTAATTAAATAGTCAATAAAATACTCTATGCTTGAAACATTATTAATTACAATAACTTAATGTACATTTTTTGCTACTGGATGTGCCACGTTTTAAACATTTAAAATATATAAAAATAAATAAACAAATAGAGAGCTAGACGTAAAAATCTTAAGGGCAAATGAATTTGATTGAATTAAATAATTACACTGACATGTCTAAAGCAGTTCAAAATTATGTGCATATATGAATAGTTCAGCCAATCTATTATTTTTTTTCATATAGTTTGTATGATAATTGTGTCAAAAGAGATTCATAAAGAATAGTCTGCATTTCATTAAATGACCTATTTATACATAATTATTGTACTCTCATTAAAACTGAATTTTAGGTAACCTCAACTGACTCTGAATCTGTTAATTAATGAGAATTCAAATCATTTTCTATAAGAAAAAAAAAAAACTTACTTGAAAAAACACCTGTAAAAACACACAGTTAAAAGAAACCCCGCCATGTGGTCTACAGGCAATGAATAATGACTTTGACTTGCATAAAACATGAGAATTGTTGCATGTATGAGTGAAGTCTCCTTAATTTATTTAATGTAAATTGTGTTTAAGCATCTCCGCAAAAAAAAACAAGTTCATTGTGACCCAAACATTATTTGACCTGCATAAAACTCCATAACTAGTGCATGCATGATTACTCAAGCTCTAAAAAGCTCTAAAAAAAATAATCCTTACAGAGAGTATACAACAAATTCCGAAAGGAGCACAGATTAAGCAGCCTAATGTAGAGTTTTAATGTTTAATAATTACTCTGACATGCATAACAAACATGAAGGTATTTGCTTCCAATTACTTAATATTAGTGAATATATTAAAGCAGATAAAAAAAATGCAGGCAGAAAGTACTACATAATTTTGTCAGAGAATTCTGGATTGTACAGTATGAATGTTAGCTGATTTTAAATAAATGAGGACTTCAAAGTTAATCTGAAAAAAAAGACAAATAAAACCAGAGCGTTGAAACGATCCTCTCTGAAAGCTCTCCAGTATCTGACCCAAAACACACTTTATCTGTGCAACATAAAAGAGCATATCAAGTTAGAAAATAAAATATAATCACTAAAAACACGAAAGTGATTCTGCAGAAGGTCAAATCATCTCTATTGCAGCACCAACTCCAGGATGCAGCAACTTAGGTTCCGTTCACCACAAAGACAGTCTTCAGAGCTAAACATGACAAGTGTAATGAGCCACTTGTGGTTCAATGAATCTCGCCAAATAAGTATCTCCCTTTGTCTCATCAATCACCAACCCAAAAACATATGAGCAATATCTACAGTGCACAATTAATTCAAGAGATAACAAAGTAGATAGTGAGATGATGCATCATGATGGCTTAATGCCATTTAATTCTATTTATTTAGCGCGATCAGAATATTTTTTTCACTTTTAAACTTCAGATTGACTGGATATTTTGTGATGCTCTATTAGCAAAATACTTTCCCTAAAAAAATCTACTAAAATTGTGAAACACCAGAGTTTGATGAAGCCAAGCGGGATATTGAGGGAGGGTTGCCCGCTCACGCCCCGTTCAACTCACACACACAATCTTAAATGACACGTATGTGAGCTGACAGTCAGCTGTGGTGTCTCTGCTCCTCCCAAACAACGGAGGAAGAGAAGAGGAGGAGTTTGAAGTGGAGAAGAATGAGGCTGCGGACACAGTTTAGATGAGGTCCGATGGGCCATTGTTGAGGATGAAAGGAGCCCAAGCGAAAGAAACAACCCCCTTACCCCCCTCCAGCAGCCATGGGCAAACACACAGGCTTCTACTCCCTATTTCCAGAAAAGCCAAGCCTCCAGTGATGATGTCATGAACGGAGGGGCAAGGGTGTTGTATGTGTGTCTTTGTGCTGGAGGACAAGCAGTGAAAAATCTGCTTCTCCGGCGCTGAGCAGGAAGACTCTCTTCCTGTCGATCTGAGAAAGACTTCCTGACCGTTGCATGGAAATAAAGAACGGAAAAAAATGGTTTCTGCATTGTGACCATTGACAGCATCACATTGAGTGCATCAAATGTGCTGCGGGGAAACAACTCTCCATGCTAAAAGGACAGTTTCGTTAAAATTTAATTAGTCCTTTAATTACTCATTCCTAAATGGGTTGAAGGAATTTCCGCATTTTTTTTTTTGGAAAACAAAAGAAAAAATTGCAAGCCAGTAATAGAAAAGGCATATAAAGTGTATATAGTGATCAAATATAATCACCGAAAATAAATTGTTTTCTTACAAATGTATTTTGTGTCCAACACAATAAAAAAAACATGCTTGAATTTCATTTTTGGACGACTGTCCTTTAAAAGTGATGCACTATGCAATATGAGAACCATCACAGTGTTCAAATAAAGCTTGGAAGAGCTTTCTAGCGGAAACAGGGGTGTAGAATTGTTATTTTGGTGAGCTATTGCTTTGAATAAGCAGCTGTGATTGACACAGAGGAAAGAGCAAGACAGAGCCGGAGAATGAGCCGGAAACAGCGGCGCAAAATCCCATATGATGCAGAACTATTTAAGCAGCCAGATTCACACAATCATCAGATGATTTTACTGCAGCATCCTGCTTCAAAAGCATCCTTATGAGGTATTGATGCTTAACGGTTTAACTTCTAAACAGTCGATGCAGTATTGGAAGAAAAAAGTGAAACTTATGCGTCCAAAAGCTCACAGGCAAAGAGCTTGTGTTTCATTATTTGAAACGTGCACACAATCTCATGTTTGCATGAGTTGTCTTTTGTTCTATCTTGCAAAACTTGTGGCAATCTTGCAGAACTTGATCATTGTTTCAAGTTGGGCAGTTTTCAGCTAGGTTCACAGGTTTGAATCATAAAGGTTAGCACGACAAACCTGAACAAGCCTGCTGTTCTTCTTAATTAAAAACATGGCTGAAAAACATTATTTAAACCTGCTAGGAAGAATTTCAGAAGCACAAGTTTCTCTTACGCAGTTGAAAATTCAATCATGCAGATTTTTTTTTTCTGCACAAATATCATGCTTGCTGAATGTCACTCTTCTCATTAAAGATGCATTCTGATTAGCCATGCACATACATATGCATGGCTGACTGATAATTATTTTTAAGCTTGCATATCTCTTGGTGCACGCTGGGGTTCAGCAGGACAGACTGAATCCAGCAGGTGTGTGTTTAACATGAACACATTTCAGTCTTCACATTTGTCCAGGCTCGGATCTAAAGGCACTCAATCCAGCTTCACTAAATATTTCATCTGAATATTTCATCTGTGCCCTCGATTGAAAACGACTGTCACTTCAGATCAGGAGACGCCTGTCTGTGCTGCAGCTTGATTTCTGCCTAAACAATTCATTTAGTCCCATCACGCACGTCCTCCAAATCCCCCCAAATATTATAAACATTTCTTCATTTTTATGCTAATTTCTCAAATTTAATCTAATGGAGACACATTCATGTTCCGGGGGATTGCATTTAATTAAAAAAAAATCAAGCTGCATACGCTCTTTTAAAATTATGAAATCTTTAAAACCTAACTTCTGGAGACACTCTTGAGGTGTAAGGACCCTTGTGCACGTATTGATTTTTTGACAGAATCGATAAGAAACATTTCATAGAAGAAAGAGGATAAGGATAGCCTTAAATCCCAGAGAAACATAATTAAAAACTAATGTCTCTGATACCCGCACACCAACCGCAAAAGCCTCACTTTTTCCCTAATAAATCTGAAAGCACAAAGAATCAAGAGCTTAACCCAAACACCCTTATAGCACCGCAGGAGTTTTAAAAACTCTTTTGCGTGTTTCAGTCCTCGAGCGCGCTGCTTAAGTACAAAACTGTGTTTATCAGACGCACAATCATGAACAGACACAACACGCAGCTCGATTTCACGCATCGGAAGCTGAATTAAAATAACGCACTGAGACCAATGTGTCCAAATGGGGGGTGCGGAACATCCTCCAAAACATGCCAACCTCTAAAGCCCCGGGAAATCTAGCAGATCGGGTTTGGATCCCACAGAAATACGAACAAAGTTTCTCCATTGACAAACTTGCACAAAACACATGGTAACCAGGCGCTAGAGAGGCGCGTTTCCAGCGCGTTTCCCCGCGCGCTTCAGTAAAGTAGTCACTAATAAACCCGCAGCCTCCTCTGCTCTGTCCGGTCTCGCGTAACGCGTCCCGGGATCGCTCTCACTTACCGTGCTTCCTCCGCGGGTTGGCTTGCTTTCGCCTCTTAAACCGGGGGCCATCCGCCATCATCAGCTCCCGCATTGACGCGCGTGGATCAGACAGAAGTGTGCATGAACTCGGACCGGCTGAACCGCTCCCTCTGACACAGACACAGAACGAGAGAAAGACACGGACGCATGAGAGTGTGTGAGCGGCTCAAAATGCGCATCCGATAGCGGACGCGCGCGCAGACCTGTGCGCGGAGTGGATGCGAGCTGCGCTCTTGTGAACTGGGTTTAAACACGAGATAAAAGTGAGCCTCACAGGTCAGAGGTCAGGTTGATTTGATTGTAAAAATGTTCAAGTTTTTTTTTTAAATATAAAATACACTAAATTATATTTTTTTTTAATTTCATCCTGTTTTATTCGTTTTTATCTTACTGATACATTGTTTAGAACAGAAGAGGAAATGACAAATCCTAACGGTTGTTTGGATCATAACTGCGCGGTGAACTTGACGTTCAAAAGATCAACTATAGCTTAATAAAACTACAAACGTGGACGCTGATTTTAACTGTAATGAACTCATTGATTGTTTGGATTTACGTTTAAATTGTTTAAAGAAATGTACGTCTGCTAAAAAATGTACTGCTAAGAATTGAAAAAGTCGGTGCGTCGTTCTCTCACGCACATGAAAACCACAAAAAAATCTATCAAATCGGTTTTAATGTCATTTTTAATATGTAAAGCTTGTTAAACAAAGCATGCCTTTCTTTTTAAAACTAGCTTGGGAGTTTTCCACAAGTTCCTGCGGTGGCTGAGCGCACCTGTACAGGTGAGCGCAAAGGTAAGCGCCAAACACAGGAAGCTTTGGATTGCCTTGTGCATCCTCAGAATAAACCGATTTAGTTTCTCATCGGAATTGATGTAAAGATGCCGTGGAGGTATAAACAAGAGTGTGTCTCACCTTGTGGTCTCTGCTGCAGGAGTGTGTGTGCAGTGTCTGTGTCAGAGTCTGTGTCCAGAATAAAGCCCGAGAAACAGCAGCGCGCGCGCGTTATTCCTGACTGATCCTCTCACACACTCCAGGACTCAAACCTGCGCTCGGACTGAATGACACTCTTTTCCTTCTTTTCTTTTCGAGAGAGAGAGAGAAACACACGCCACCTATCAGCACAAGGAGGGATAATAGAGCCAAACGTGCGTGTGTCCGTGTGTGTGTTTTATTAGCGCACATCCTCAAGCACACTCGCGCGCGCGCACGGAACATAGGGCACCTTTGCACAAATAGGTTTAAAGAAGCATCACGCTCGATTACACCTCCTCTATTTGTCGATCTCCTCAGAAATTCGAGAGAAATAAAGGGAGGTAGAAATGGAGAGAAGACTCCGCTTTAATAAGGACTTTGTTCTTTGAGGAGACGCGAGGACAAGCGCGCGCAGGTGCGACAGGTGAGTGCAGGTGAGACAGGTATGGACCGGAATGTCGAGAACTTTTCCACATTTCATTGTGATTAAAGATTGTTGTGCTTTGATGAGAATTTCAAAACCTTTTGTCTGGAATTATTTTAAAAAAAATCGTTGATGAGATTTCAGGATTCCAACACATTTCAGGGCGTGAACGCACAACTCTCTCTCTCTCTCTCTCTCTCTCTCTCTCTCTCTCTCTCTCTCTCTCTCTCTTTCTCTCTTTTCTAATGCGGTATTCCTCTCTTTTGCCATTTATCTTCAGCTGTGTTTTTGCTTCAGTGCTTTTTTGTCCACAGAGTGCGACAATGCTGTATTTAAATATGTTTTTTATTTGTTCATTTGTGAGAAGATAACGAAGAGTGCATCATGGAATTGGCGCGTTGTTCCACCAAAGTCGGAGTTATACGGTCTGTAATCTTTAATCCATTATCAGGTAAGCATTTGATATTTTTTAACACAAATAATGAAAAAAATATATATGTACACAAAATTATATATTTATATTTATTTATATATATTAATATATCTATATATTTATTTAATAACCAGTCATAGTTCTAAAAAAATGATCATAACAAAAAGAAATTATTATTTTTACTTTGCTTTTCTCTCTCTCTCTCTCTCTCTCTCTCTCTCTCTCTCTCTCTCTCTCTCTCTCTCTCTCTCTCTCTCTCTCTCATCCCAGCAGAGAGCGACTGACACAGATCAGTCAGACGATCATGAATCAATGCGACTTGACACACTTTCACCTGATTCAATTTTCTCTGACAGAGACATGTGGATCCATCTACAACATTCTTTAAAACACATTTTAACATATGTACATTTGCTGATTTCTCCCTAGTATTGTTTGTCCAGGCATACAAACAGATATGGATGCAGGCATTGCATTTTTCCAAGGAGTATTTGACAAAAGCAAAGCTCATATCCTTGTGGTATTTGTTCTGTCTGCAACTCGTGCTTATGTTTTAGTTTGTTCAGATAGACAGTGTCTTCCTCAAGCATTGCTTTTCTGCAGCTGTGTGTGAATCCTTGCACGGGCAAGTGAGGGAGCAAGTGAGAGAGAGTGTGTGAAAGAGTGACCCTAAGGCTCCCTAAATCTCTCCATTTTAAAAGAGGAGAGTGACGCCCCCTCTCTGTGCTCTCTCCCCTCACAGCCTCTCACACACACATTTGTGGGATCTTGCATGTCAGTGGAGCAACACAAATGCTCTGTCAGTGGTGAGGATAGTTTCTGTAAAACCAATTGACGGTAATAATAGCATGAGCATCAGATCTATTCAGCTATGCTCAAAAAAAAGATTGGAAAGAATCTTTACAAAAAAACAACAGCTAAAAATAATAATCTCATTATTAAAAATTCTGTCTGTCTCCTAAGAACAATATTACAAACACTCTAAATACAGAGCTGTCAGTGGTAACATGGATCCAAAAAGCTATGACTCGGTGCGTGTTCTATTATCACTATTTGTGTTTTTTTTTTTTATTCACTTTTACCAGTCATTATAAAACACACACACACGCAACCACGCATAAACAGTCACTGGTGTGTGTTTCATTAGCATAATTATCACTTCTTCATGTGTGCGCTTCAACAGCCAAAAATGCAGGTCTTGAGCGCAGACAAACACATACACATGCATCAGATGCCGTGGCAATCTCTCTTCTGTACTTATTAATTATGCATTTACCCAACAAACCTGTTCCTTTCACAGGCGCATTTAAATGTGAACAACCTGCACACAACTCAGGAAACATTATTTCATATATATTTTAAGGAATAAAAGCAAATATATCATGGAATAAAAAAAATCAGTCATTATCACTTCCATTCAATATTTTAGAATAAATTTTCAATCAATATTTTGGATTTTTTTTTTAGCTCAATTGAAAGAATATTGTTTACTTACACCAGGTAGGAATATTACACAACTTGTACGTTTTTTAATCTTTTAGAAATAGTACCATGGTTGATAAAGAAAGTAAAAACAATATGGATAAGTATGTCCCATGTTAAATTCAAAATGATTTCGACCTGTGCTTGTGAATTCCGCATACAGTAGAGAGAGAAACGTTTGGAAATGTGTGAAAATAATCTGTTTATCAGAACAAGTGTTCACTTCCAACCTTCAGAAGAGATGGGAGAGTAAAACAATGATGATATATAATGATAATATCTAATCTTGTTATTTACACACTTCAGAGATTGTGTTTCTCCTCATGTTTGTGTCTGTGTGCGTGTGTAAAGGGGTCACGTCTCTGGTGGAAGAAAAGAAGCAGAACGCAAGTAGAGGAGTTTTTAAAGTGGCAGTTCACCCAAAAAAAGAAAATTCTTGTCTGGTTTTAGACAAGAGGATAGGAATGAAATGGATTAATCAAACTCTGGTGATTGAAATTGAACAATAAAGGCTGGGTGTATTAAATCAGTTAAATTATTAGAAATAAAAGGGTTAATATCTGTAATTTACACATTCATTTGCATAAGAATATGGCAAAAACTTGCAACTACATGTAAAAAATAAATAAATATTTTTTTCATGAAAACAGATTATTTTTAGGAAGTGATACCAAGAGAAGTATTTTAATGAGAGTATTGAGCATTCAATGTCAAAGTATTTTTTATATATATATATATAATTATATATATTATAATTTTATATACATTATGTATATTTATATATATTAATTATTGTGGTAATATATATATATATATATATATATATATATATATATATATATATATATATATATATATATATGTGGTGAACATTAAACCTCTATCTTTTAAATGAAATTAGTAATAGATTGCAGATCTCTCCAAAATTTTTACGTGAAAAACCTGAGAAATGGCAGAATTGCAAATACTTAAAATGTTGTTGTGTATTGAAACAGAACTGTTGGATATGTTTTATCACAAATTTCGATGTAGAAAATGCAGGCAAAAAATTCAATTCAATTCAATTCAACTGTATACACAAGCCATAATGCTATTTAATTGATAATGGTAAATGATATTGCACTACACATTAGGTAAATTAAAATAAATAAAGCAAGATGTAATAAGAATATGTGTATTCAGCTGTTTAGTGAGTTAACACATAATTAACCAGATTTCATTCTTATTTTTCACTTCAATTACATTGTAGAAGCATAATAATACAATACAATATTTTTTTATAATGGACTATTATATTATATACTGTCATGAAATTAACACATCTAACACTGCATTGAATTAATAAACTATGAAGTTAAGTTAATATTTCAGAAGGTTCAGTTTGGCAATAGTGAACTAATAAACAGGCTTGCTCCAGGAACATGGAACTGAATTTATCTTGATACAAGGAAGCTGTGACTGTCAGGGTCCAGTTTGATGGTCTTTAGAATGTATAATGGCATCCACCTGCTAGGGGGCAACAGAGAGTAACCTTTGCTATTTTACTGTCAGCTTCAGTGATACAGGATGGTCAAGCTGCGCAAAGCGCCAGTCTGCACCAGCGGCGATCTGTAAGTGTTGGTTAGAATCTTTCTCTGTGTTAATTCTGCTACTCAGATTATTGTGAGATTTTACAATTGACTGCATGTATTTTACATCCCTAATAAATTAAGAATATTTAGAATTTACATAACCATTAGTCTATTGCGCATGAATCAATTTTCAAGCGGTGTTAAACTGTGAACATTATCAATTTATTTATATATTTCTGTGTTTAGTGTTTCAAAGGTTTATTTCCAGACTCGTCATCTGAAGATCCTCAAGAAGATCGAGATCTGTGAGACACAAAATGAGCAAATCAACAAATATTTATATTCAAACTTGTGACACAAATAAACCCAGTCTCCATTGCCATGACAACCAAGAAAGATACAAAAAGAGAGAGACTGAGAGAAAGCAAGAAAGAGATAGAGACTGACAGAGAGAAAGCAAGGGAGAAGGCTTTTGACTTGCTTACACACACAGACAAACTACTGTTTCACTTAAAAGTTGACTTAAGTTTAATCATTGTAGTTAAAACTCACAGTAAAGAGGCTGTAACTGAAGATTTATCATATCTGTAAAAAGAGGCATGTTAAAAAAAAAAAACAAGTCAAGGCCACAAATACTGGTGTTTTTTTTTCACACTACGATAAAATGAATCATGATTATAAAAGTGATTTTTCAGATTTGTTCTATTTTAAATTAGTGGTTGCACGCATCTTCATTCAGATATTCCCAAAACTCCAACGTATTTCCTTTCTGTAGTTTAAGAGATTCTAATGAAACAATACCATCTTTTTACATAAAGCACAAAACATCAATTTGGAAGCACTTAAGATCAAATAAGTCACAATTGTGAGCTCTAAATGTGTGCCTTACATCCATACACTCTTGACTGGTCCCATGTTTTTAACTTTCCAAAATTCGACACAATATAGGTGGATGGAAACGCAGCTTACATGATGCTAAAATGTAACATTTCATGTTCAACTGAATTTCATAAAACTAGAAATTACTGTGGTGCTTTTTTTGTGTTACTTTACCAGGAGCACGTAAACATAGGACTAGCAAAGCAAGAAGTAAAGCACATTGCTGAATTCAGATTTCACCATGATCGTTGTCTCAGATATGGAGTCAAAGTGTGGGTCAAAGCACTTGAGTTGGTGATAAAAAAAAACTATGTATATAACAAGTTTCAGGAGGAGCTTTTCAGGACTAGCCACCATTAGTCTCTGTAAGTCAATTAGTGAATTGGTAAATGGAGTGGTTAAATTATTGATAGGTTCATAATTTCTTTTTTTTTTTCAAATCACCTTTTTTGAGTTTTAACCTCAAAAACACAAAATTAGGATTTAAGCGTTTTCAAGCACCCCTAGTAAATCTCTTGGTCTAAAGTCTGTTTAGTAGCATTTATTATTTTTTTTTGTTAAAGCATTCTTCATATCAACCGTTTTCATCTATTTACAATCACAAAGAAAAGACAAGCCTGACACTCGATGCACAAAAACAAGTTTAAGATCATGCAGAAACCCGAATTTATATAAACAGATTAAAAATCAAAAGATTGGGATTAATGTTAAACAGGAAACAGCTAAAAAGTCCCAGATCTGACTGAACCTTATTTTTGCGAAGTGGTGATTTTTGTTTAAGGTAAAGTTTAAATAAAACTTGTGACTTTAAAATTGAAACTTTTGACTAATGAGAGGCCAAACTCACTGCAAACGAAACAACTATCATGTTGGCAGCACTTGCAAAAAACAAAAGTGCTGCATGTTTTCTTGGAGATTTTTAGTCTATCCTCTGTTCTGTCCGAAATAATAAAGTTGAGGTGTTGACCACAACAAAAAAAATCTTAAAAACAGCAAATCAGCTAATCACCATGCAGTAGTATGACTCAAAACACTCAAAAGAAAAACAAAATCATATGATCATAAGGATTAAATAAGGAAAACAAGTTTTCCTTTTAATGCTGTGTTTTTTTAGATTCTGGATGGGTTTCTTTTACTGCTCTGTATGTTTCAATGTTTTCACTTCAAGAATATGCAGCATTATGTGACGATTATAATGTGTTTTCGAAGGATGAGTGTTTTCTTAAGTTGCAAAACACATCTCTCCATATGGATTTAAAAGTGTTATTCTTCTCCAAAGGTATTGTGTAAAATGTTTTTTTTGGCGTCTTCACCTTGTAATTATTGAACAATATGCACATGTTTGTTTGCATGGAGAAGGGGGGGGGGGGGTGGAGTTTTATGTGACCACTAAAGAGGAAACGTGGAGGAAAGCCCCATCAGTCTCTGGCTGTCACACACTGGGCAGAATGTGGAAGAGTGTTTACTGTTCACTGGACTTCAACTAAACCCTTCAGCTGTAGTTTAACCTTGCTCACCCAGTTCTCTCTCTCTCTCAGGCAAACACTTTATTTTTCATTAAGTTATAAAAATATTATTTCAATATAGATTTTCAATTCTCTATGTTTTAGTGTAATAACATTAGGGCTGTAACAACCCAAAATTTTCCAAAGTGAAGAATAATATCCATTAACCGCTCCTAAGAAGACAGTGTGCTGCATGCTATGCCAGGCTTCATTATGTAAAAGTTGTATTTTTGAAGTGCATTTGTTTAAACCATTGGCTAACTTCGGGGCAGTCGCTCTAGATCTATTCACTTCACTAGTTCACTTGCAACTCGCTAGCATTACTCTGCGAAATCGCCTCATGAGAAATAGTGATTTTCTCTAGTAGTGAGTTTTTTTTATAGTACAACAAAGTTACCTGGTTAATATTGCCTTGTGTTGAAGATCCCTCTCCTTCTCCTCTTCCTTCTTTGTTCTCATTTTTTAGCATTCAAGTATTGTAAAGATAATAAACCTTTTGTAAACCTTGTTTCCAGTGTGTTCATAATAATGGATTATCATAATATTCCAGTAACACTCTCAAGATCGCAATAAAATTAAGTTACAATCGCAACAAAACAAGAAAAACACTTTATTAGATCTTGTTTAGCTGTTATTTCTATTGTTGTGATTTCTACAATGTTCAATAATGATTTCAAGGCCTGCCAAGTATGATGAGTGACAGACACATTTATATTGATATGAAATAAAATCTGGTTTTCAAATAAATCCATGTGCACGTACCATTCCAGCTATGCCTATAAGGAAACATATAATATACCTATGCGTTTCATCATAAACTGTTTGCATTAATTAAACGAAAAAAAAAATTCCTGGTAAAAAAAAAAAAAACTAGTATACAAAATGTTGTGCTATATTTGAGACTCTCAAGAATCAAGAAAGTGTCACAATTTCCTTGAGTTTCTTTGCCCACCGTGTGTCTCCTCATTTGTCATCCTAATTCCCAGAAGCTCTTTGTTTACATTGTTTTTGGTCATACATGTGGTCTTGCACACATGCCTGTGTGGCATGTGCAGTGGTACCTGTCGATGAAGCTATGGCCCATGGATACTTTTACATTTTGAGCCATCATCATTATATATGAGTTAATAGTGAAGTTAGGGAGCTAAGGAAGCAGTTGTAATAGCTACGGGATCAGCACATTATTGGATTGCAAAGATTTTTGATTTTATTGATTTTTTTTCAACAGCAAAATAATGCTGCACACCTACAGACTTGATTGTGCTGTACTGGTAACCTTGAACATCTGTAATTTTGTTTAAAGTTATTGTCCATACCAGTACACATCTTCTTGTATGCAAAGAAGCCTTACTCATTTGTATTTGTTTACCTGATCGACATGTTTCCTACACATTTCTACTTGGTTTTCCTCATCTCATGGTGCTTCTATTGTCTCTTTGTCTGTTGATTTATACTACTCCTGTGTCTCCCCAGTGCAGATTACTTCCTGTAGTTGTCATTGTCCCTTATGTTCCCATTTTGTCTTTGTGTTTTGAACTGTTTTGTGGTACCAAAAAAAAAAAAACGTATGTCATATGAACTGGTTTCTGCTTTCCTCTTGGGTCAATCTTAGCCTGAATACATATAAAAATTTGAACACCAGCATGTGACAAAATTATGTAGGAATGATGCAACCTAAGGGAAAGTCTGAATTAAACTTGTAAATCCAAAATTCAAAACTTATGATTTATGAGGCCATCATCTTTGAGGTTTCAAAGATAATGTGTAGGTTTCAAACACCTTTTTAGCTTTGATATTTTGGTTTTAAATAAACAGAGTTGTGAAACATAATTTGCAAGGTATTTCAAATTAAAATGTGAGAAACATGTCTTTCAGTTACATTTTACAGTCTCTAAATCTGTTCCATCAATTTCATCTAGTGGTAATAAAAGGAATAACCCTTGGAAATAAAAGACCTGTGAGATGGCCTGTGTTTTTCAAAGGTCTGGCAAAAAAAAGCAATATTGTAAAGTAGTTGAGCAAAATTGAGCAAATTGTAAAGTAGTCAAAAAACATTTAAAAAAGCTTTGGACTTCTAAGGGTTAAACAAATGTTAGATATATACTTGGTAATAGTAAATGATTAATTATCACAAGCAATTTTTGCGAGACACTCTAAGGGTTTCCACTGTAAGCAGGTTTCAGGTGAGATGGGAAGATAGCAGCTCATTATCTACCTGTGCTCCTTTACCTGCACAGATGCATAAACACATGTTCAATCCTCACTGAAGCGACCAGAGTCTCAGTTGAGTTGTTAAATGAGTCTGTTGTTGCGTGGCCTCTGACCCTGCATTGATTTCCAGAGAAACACACTCTCACACATAAACACTTAAACTGCTCTCCTTTCTTGTGGGGCGCAGACGCATTTGTCTAACAGGCAGAGCGAGAATCGTAATGCATGCGTCCGTGTAAGTCTATCTGTGCCAATAGGTGATTTAGTCTTTCTCAATCTTTCTCATAATAAGTACAAATGTGTAATACAGTTTGCTTGAATAACCACATAAAAGAGGTTTTTAGTTCCTGGCCTGTATGTACTGCTGGTTTCCTGCATGTCTAACATCAGATAAATTCTGGGTCCATTTCTGGGAATGCATCAACTGAACTCAAGATTGGACCAAAAGCAGACTTGAAAAGCGGTCGGAGACCTGCTCAAGGAGGTGGTCTCATTACGGTATTTAACCATAAGTGGTTGGGTTGGTTTGTGTTGAGAATATGATCAACTCTGATTGGAAATAAAAATAAAAGAAGACTACAAACACATGATTTATGAACTAATACAGCCACCGTACTAGTGTGTGGCATTATGGGTTTACGTTTTTCTTTAAACGTAGTAGCGTATATAATGGCAGCTCGCGGTCAAACTTGGAGTAGTTTGTAATCCAAACATCTTTTGCAAAGTGCATCAGAAACTGTTAACGACACATTAATGATTAACGATTACATTGTCCAGGTTTTCCGGCATTGCAGCAATGTATTGGTTGTTTGTCTTGATCCTGACCAAATAAAACAAGCTAGAGGAGTGAAGCACCCTCACATGGCATGCAAATGTGGCCTAAAATTTTTTTGAAATATGACATAAAAAAAATATTGACCACATAGTTTTAAAAGATCATACAAAGTAAAGTTAAAATATTGTAGAATGTAAAATTTCTTCTACAGCCCAAAAACATGCATCAAAAGTGAATTGGTTGAATTGGACTTCAGAAGTGAATGTGAGAGTTGATGGTGACCACAGAGTGCAGCCCGGCTTTGACCAGTGGAGATCTATGATACAATGACCCTAACTAGGACCATACAGGTTTTTTTTTTTTTTTTTTTAAATGGTTCGTTTAAAGCCATTTCATTTAATTGCCAATCAATGCAATTTCAGCAGTCTTTGCAAATCACACAATATTCACACTATTAGTTTCCATAGAACCAATTTTACAGTAGCTTTTTTTTTTTTTTTCACTGTGAGAAGCTGTATTGTGTTTATTGGTAAACAGTTGCTCTGGTATCTTTTGCTCATTATAATATAAATGAGGACAGTCCATAGAAATATGCTTCATAAAAAGTCTACATTGGTATAGTTGTCAAGTGTAACCTTTGTTAAACCAATTTTATTTAGTCTTTCCATATCAAAGTGATCCTTGGAGTAGATCCAGCTGTTGGGTTTATTTGTTCCCATTTCTTTGGATTTATCTGTTTATGGAACTTTGACGGATACCATCTACTGTTGTACCGTTGATGCCCAATATGTCCTGGAATCCTGCACAAGATTTTTATTTTTTTTTCAGATTTTCATTAGTTGGTTTGTTCTGTTCATCACTTAGATGTTTTCTTTCATCATCCAGTGTCGTTAGTAATCTGTAGGCCTTTACTGTAAAACTGGAGCTCCAATCAGGGTTAGGGTTAGGGTTAGCAACCTCACTGCTTGTTTTGGACCCATCTGCATGGTTAGACATGTAGATTAGGAAGAAATTTTGCCTTTGTAGTAGTGTTGATTTTACATGTAAGGAGACGTCTCCTTCCTGATTAGATTCTATTTATTCCAGATTAATATTCAGCTTCAGAAATTTACAGGTGGAGTCGAACAAAACAGTGTCTGATTTAGAGATCTAGCAGATGGTTCCAGAACAGATTGATAAAACAGTGTCAGAACCAACACGCAGATACTGGATATGTCCGCTGCCCGGTCCGCATCTCTCCCTTTGCCTGTCGATGACTTTTGGATGTCTCCGCTGGACTTTATTGACTGTGATCAGCTGGGATTCTGTTGTGTCTTCATGGAATGGTTATAAAACAAATCAAATCAAAACTGCAGATAGCATCCTTAATTTTTCCACCTCCTCATCTTCTTTGAGTTGTGCTTGGTTTAATGGATTTATGGCATTTGGGGAAAAAAAAAACTTTGGTGGCGGTTATCATGGTTTGTAAAAAAAATAACTGACAAACCATAACTGCATTGTTCTGTTTTTTTGTGTGTTTTTGGAAAATTCATCATGAGCTTTTCAAATGTAAAAGAAAACACAGAACTGTCACTGCTTTTTTTAATAGAAATGGCGTTTATTCCATTTTGGAACCACACTCCTCAAATTTTTTCATTTACCATATGTTTCAATTCTGTGATTAGCTCCACTGTACCTTCTGTGTGTTCACACAAATGTGGCAATAAAGCTCATTCTGATTCCGATTCTATGTGATGATCTCAAAGATGTCTTTTTCCTTTTCATGTTTTCAAGGTGCTTTGAAAGTAGAGTGTAGTTTTCCAACAAAGATGACATTGTTGAGGTGGTCACATGGGACAAATGTGTCTGTGGCAACTATGTAAACAATTTCTGGACACTTCAAAAGTCAATGGAAATTATGTGAGTTGAAAGGGGAAGCCCTTTGTTAGGACCCTGCCACATAAAAAGGTAATTTCTCTCTGATATAAATCAGTGTGATTTCAGGTCTTGTTTTCACAATGTCCACGTTTAGACCAGTCTCTAATCAGAAACACACATGCAAAAATTTATCCCCTGAGGCACTCAATCTTCAATGTATAAACACACAATACATCACCTGAACCATGCACAGCCTAAACTTAGGAGGAGATCAAAGTTCAGCACTGAAAAGACTCAGGGAGTGAACAAATCATGTTAACAAATCACCTTTGTTCATTTACAAGATGAGCTATGATGTGCTGAACTTTATCACGCCAGTATAAAAAATGTTGATTATTAATCCCTGAAAAACTCATCTCCTTAGTACCTTTCAATCCCCATGACTCTACCTGTCACTCATGGAGTCAGTAAAGCACACGTCATCTATCACCAATTTCAACAAGAGCCTAAACAACTTCTCTCTACAGCACATTCGGGGGGAATTTTTCAAAAAAGTATGATGCCTCTTATGTTATTTTAACAATTTAACTCTTGTCTCTGTGGCAGGGAAACCCTTGGGGACTTAGTCACAAGTTCACCTGCTGCATCTTTAACATCAGAGCATCTAAACTCTAGCTTGAGAAAAAGCACAATGTCTCATTTTTAAAATTAAATTGATATCACTTTATGATTAAAGTAAATTTTAAACTGTGCTTTTATAAGGGATTCTTTGATTTTTGTAGTATTTTAAGAGGCAATACAGTTAGCTCACACAATATAAGGATTTTTGACAAACCTTTTAAAAGTGTCACAACCGGGTTTCGAACCCGGGTCTCTGGTGTGGAGACTGAAGTATGAACCACTGAGCCAAAGAGGCAGTTGTGTTGGAATTGAACCCAAATGAGACACTCCAAGCAGAGCTCCAAAAAATAAAGTCTTTCTTTAATGAAATAATACAGGGAATCAAACTCCACGAGGGGAAAAAGCAAAACAGCTGAGCAACAGCAAAAATGTAACAAAAAGAAATTCCCTTACTTGAGGAAGAGCGAGGAAGATTAGGGTTTACAGCACAACTGTGTCCAAACAAAAACCGAGTGAAAGACAGGAAAACAAAGCAGCACTTAAATAGCCAGTTGTGATTGAGCACAGGTGAAAAACATTACACTAACAAAAAACCATTAAGAAGAACTAAGGCAGCAACAAGTGTGGTGGCCTCTAAAGGCAGGGAGAGGAACTACTGCATGTGACAAAAAGCTTTTGGGTAAAGTCACTTTCCTGCAGGAGCGCAGAAACCATGGGGATGTGTGTGTCTACTTTCATAGTTTCTTCTCCTGCACCTTTTCCATCAGTTTTCAATGCACTTAAGTCAAAACATTCAGAAAACACTCACGTCAAAGCATGACAAAGAAATTTAATGTGAAGCAAAACTTGTTGCCCTGCCCCCAAAAGTAACTTTCTTATTTTTATAATAATCCAAAATAAACTTGACCATCTGAACCACGAGGGGTTCTAAATGGCAGAGAATCACAGAAATGTCACCACTGCACTTTTGAAGAGGTTGTTCTTTTTTTTCGTGTTCTAATTGTGTTATACACAATTGAAATAAGGGGGATTTGTTGTGACACAAATTTCAACCATTTATGAAAATGGTGTTAAACAGAATGCCCCGCTCTGTTCACTGATTAAGCGAATGTCTATTAGTTATGCTGTTGGTGGTACATTTGTATTGCTATGGAATGTAATCTGATAAAGCTGTTCAAATAACTTCTGGCCACTTGTTTAATGAGAACAATTGCCATCCAACCCATGGATTGCTACACTCTTTAAAGATAATCCACATTCTTTGATAATCCCATTTAAATAAGAGATTCCAGACGCATATTTGGGATCACTTTGTGATCATTTAGAATAAAACGTATGCAGTTGCACTGTAGTGCGAAGACGCAAAGTGTGTACGTCATGTTTGTGAGCCTAACCCTAACACCAATCCAAACTCTTTATTCTATACAAAGATTCATTCATTCATTTATTTTCAAACACTTATTCCCTTTCGGGGTCACGGGGGTCCGTCAGCACACATTGGGTGAGAGGCGGGGGTACACCCTGGACAGATCGCCAATCCATCACAGGGCTCTGTACAAAGATATCAAAACAATACTACTGGATAGAGCCATTTGTGTTTTCACACTCATGCTGTTGTGTTGGTCACGTGATGACTCTGCCGCTGAAAACTATTGGTTTTAATGGGAAATGAAACAGCATCGGAGCCAGCTACCAGCACTCATGCATTTCCTTTTAAAACTTACAATTTGCTCTAATAAATGATCTTTAAAACTGTTTTTGTGGCAATTCTTGATACATATTGTTACTACAAGTTTATACATTTATTTTTTCCATTAAATGACACAATAAATCTACAGCAAATCTGAAATTGTACAAAAAATACAATTCCGAGTATTACACAGCAAAAATGAATGGCTTTCATATTACATAACAAAAATTGTTACAAGTGTTGAGACAAAGTCATAAATCTCCCAAAATATCTATGATAAATCTATTTATTTAACAATGTGAACATTCATTCATTCATTCATTTTCCATTCCCGCTTATTCCCTTTCGGGGTCACGGGGGTCTGCCGGTGTCTATCTCCGGCACACATTGGGCGAGAGGCGGGGGTACACCCTGGACAGTTCGCCAGTCCATCGCAGGGCAACATTCACACACACACACATGCACACCTAAGGGGTATTTTAGATTAGTCAATTAACCTAACCGCATGTTTGTTTGGGATTGTGGGGGAAACCGGAGTACCCGGAGGAAACCCACGCAAGCACAGGGAGAACATGCAAACTCCTTCCAGGAAGGTCACCGGCAAGCCTTGAACCGACAACCTTCTACCTGGAAGGCCACAGTGCTACCCACTGCGCCACTGTGCTCAATGTGAACATTTTGTAAAAAAAAAAAAAACAGGAAAAAAAAAACAGGCTGTTCCAAGCACTGGCACTTTTTTGTGCCAGAACTTAATAAAAAATACAAGCCATCTCACAGGTTTTTTACTTCCCAGGGTTATCTCTTGTTATTCCTTGTGCCACTGATTTGGGGTCTGTAAAATGGACAAAATAGCTTGTAAATAAAGTCACATCTCTTGTAATGTATGTTAACTGCCAAAACTAATAAACTTTTTGAAATCTACGCATTATATTCAAAATCTAAATGAAACAATAGCTGGGTTGAGTGAATTCTACTTAATGCAAAATAATGGTGTGATTGCCAAAAGCACCACTGCATGCAGAGACATCTAAAGGTTAAAGATGAATCTGCATCATTTTACAACTAAATAATTGCTCTTCAGCTCATGGGCATAGTGTTTAGCCAGTCAAAAAAGTACTTAAAAAAGTAAAGCGTATGCTAGATATGAATGTTAGATTTGTTTGTACGAATGATTGTGTATGCGACAACTTCATTCAGAACAAAGCTCACTTCTCCTCCTAGTCATCATGTCTTCTAAGTGATTATCTAATATGAGAGGAGGAGGCTTTGATAAACCCTGTATCAGTGGAGCATCAGCGTGTGAAGCGTGCAAGACTGTCTGTTTGTGTGAGGCTTACAGGAGTTTAGCGACTCTCTGGCTTTGAAATGCAGATTTCCTTCTGTCATCCGTCACCTAACACAGGTTACATCTCTCTGAGCAGCAGTGTGAGTGTGTGTCTGCACTCATCTGAGACGACGGTTTGATCTCTTTATCCAGCTCTGAATCAGACGCTTGAGCTGAGAATGTTCAACTTCACCTGAGAAAAGAATCAATTTGCCAGAGCGCACATCAATCCAGCACAGGCTTTTTTCCTAAATACGATTACATAACAGCGAGGAAAAAGAGAGAGAGCGAGAGAGAGAGAGAGAGAGAGAGAGAGAGAGCAAAAAGACTCCACAGATCCAGGTGCTTTCAAATGCTTTCAGTTAAACAATGTATTTCCTACTTTTTTGCAGATGTTTTTTTCCTCCAAAAACACATTACAAAGGAAACTAGAGCTCCTTAAATGCAGATATTACCAGTTAATGTTTAACCAATCTGGATTTGAACAGAAAATAAAGAAGCAGATTTTTTTTTTCTGGGCTCTGAATTTTGTGAAAATCAGAGTTACCCTTTTCTTTCTCAAGATGTGAAAGCTTTTTTTTTCAAGTTTGGGCAGTTTGGTTGAAAATCCTTGAAGAACTTGACGGTAAATAGCAAATGTTTAACACAAATATAAACAACGATAAGATTCTACCCTTCCTTCCTTTCTTCTCTCCTTCTGTCTACCTGCTTGTCTTGGACAGAGGCCAGATCTTGTTTCCCAGAATCTTTCTTGTCCCTCGTAAAGCTGTCAGAGCTCATGTAGGTCCAGTCACCTCTGCTATTGTTACAGGAAGAACACGCTGACACATCCACATCCAGTACATGCACTTTCAAATAGAATTTCTGGTAATAATCTTCTTTGAGATTTATCCATTTAGGCGTTCTGTGATGATCCAGCAGTGGCATCAGTATTTGGGATGTCATCATACAGTCTCTACCATATATACTATTCTGTAAAACTGCAACTGTATAGGCATTTTTGTGATGTACAAGGTGGTGTTCTCGACAGCGCAATTGCAGATCAATGCATTCTACAAAACTATCTTTAACTTGTGTTCTTGCAGAAGACCTATACCCAAATTAAGCTGAGTAACATTTGTAGCCCCCTACCACTATCCCCTTCACAATTCTCTTATGAAAAAATGTTGAAAGACTAAGGTTTCAAGGACTAAAACTTACTTCTTGGGCAAAGGGGTAGTGATGAGCAAGAGAACTGTGACTTGGAGTCCTGGAGTACCCAGTAGGTTTTGTAGATCCAGAAAGCAGGTCAGCTTCAGTGGGAACCAAGAGGAGATAAGTAAGTTTGAAGGTGAGTGAAGAGCCGAAGGGGAGAGTCTTGGGAGCAGCAGTGATGAACAATAGACAATCATACAGTTGTCCGTCATGTTTGGTGATAAGAATTCAGGTGATTGGCTGTAGAAATCAATGAAAACCTGACAATTTTGGATCTTGTCCTGTAAACTGAAAGCCTGTTCATCAAGCAATGATCTGGGATGAGAAGATACAATGTCTATGAATGGTAAGTAGATCTTATAAGGTTGATGCATTGCCACATAGTGGCCATGTTAGATAGAGTTTAAAAAATTGCTGGCATTCTGAACCAGCTAAAGCTTAGGAGGGAACTTAGATTAGAAACTAAAGGATTTAATATGGCGCTCCAGTGTACGGTCAAAAATAAAGCGCAACAGTCTTGAAACTCTATAATAATAATAAAAATGATAAAAATTTATGTAGTGTTATACCAGATACTTTCAGAGCATTATTCATTCACTCCACATTCACTCAGTGGTGCTCATAAGCAGTGGTGTGCAGTAACAAAGTTATTTATTACTGTACTTAAGTAGCTTTTTTCAGCAAGTACAGTGGTACCCTGAGATACGAATGCTTCGAGTTCCGAAATGTTCGAGATATGAAACGTATCACGAAAAAATTTTTGCTTCGAGATCCGAAGAAAAATTAAAGATATGAACATTTACCAGCTGTTCTGCTGTATTTTTCCCTCGACTTCATGACGTCACTGTGTGCTTCCGGGTCACGTTGCGTTGCGCTTCTGGGTGCTGATACAATTAAAAACACTTCAACAACAACATTATTTATATATATATATATATATACATTTCACAGGTGGTGCCGTAATGTTTTCTGCATCCATTCCACCTCCTCCGACACATCGCTTCACTCAAGGTATGGTTTCACATTTGTGTACATATTACATATTTTCCTGGTTTTTATTCTGTTTTATTATCATTTATTACATTAACAATGTGTAGATATAAGGATTGAAGAAACACTGCTTGATTTTTCTCTGGTTTTCCATTTTTCATCTACTTATTCTGTTGTTTCTGAGAGCCGTTGCACGGATTAGGCGTTTTACATGTAAAACTTTCTTCGAGATACGAAATGTTCGAGATACGAACACCACCCTGGATCGGATTAATTTCGTATCTCGGGGTACCACTGTATCTGTATTTTACTCAAACGTTTTAATTTGGGGAGACCTTTTACTCTAACTTCACTACATTTCAGAGTCAAATGTCTTAGTTTTTTCTCAACTACATTTTGAGAAGTATTTATGAGTAGATAAAAAAAACTTAATTTGTCAAGCATGCGTTTGCTACCAATCAGGGTACAGTGTGCACACTGTTTTAAATTGATGCGGTTGGTATCTCCAGATCTCGTTGGATCCCACCGGTTTCTGCAACTACACACCTCAGATAGGCCTTTTAAAGTTCCCATTTAAGGAACATTATTTTTTCTGCATCGCTATATTTAATCTGTAACTAAAGTTTATTTATCTATTACAGAAACACACAGCTTTCCTTTAGAACGGCTTCAGGAGAAATTTCTTTTGTCTTGGTTCATTAAACTACTGTTTCATGGTCAGCCTTTGTGTCATTTTGGAAGAATACTTTCAAAACATTTTCCCACACATTCTGACCATAAACAGTTCTGTACAAATCTGAACATTTAAAACTGACAGCCATTCAGAGAGGCATGCAAGACTGTTCCAAAGTTCAATCTGAAGCGTATCATTCTGAAAATGGGTTCAAAAAGAAAAGATGACATTTTGGTTAATTGGTACATTAGGAATTTCATAAGCAATATAAGGTATAAATCCAGTTACAGTGATACACAAAGTTGATTTGTGTCAACAAATCGAAACATTTTTGTCAGTTTGGATGAAAATAAATGTGCACCACCAGCACAAACCCGCACCTCTTGCGTTTATAGGGGTGTTCTCCTAATACTGGCATTAACATGGTAATAAGGAGATTACTAGGGACTCGTAGAGCAGGTGCTAATGCAAACGAGCAGCTTCTATTATGAAATATTATTGCTTTCTAGTGAAACATCCTGTAGATGTTGTATTTTTGTGCTTGTAGCTTTATGAGGTGCTGTCAGCGGAGCGTGTCTTTCACTGTTATTCAAGACTGTGCACCGAGACTCTGATAACACAGAAACACACAGACCTCTCCCTCTGCTCCCATTCTGATAATGGTTACGATCAGGTCTAAAAGTGAAGCATATCTCCAGAATATAATAGGAAGAGGAGGTCCAAAGCATAATTTTGATTTCAGCTCTCTATGTTCTGAACTAAGAGCATATAATACATGGTAAGGTCTAAATCTGAAAGAAAGCTGTGGCCTTTTGTGAATCCAAGTTGAAGAGGGAAGTGAAAGGCAATGGCTCTTCTACAGTATATATTGCTTTTTGGACAGTGGTCAGAAGTGTTATGCTAGTTACTAGTCATATACTTTATTCATAAAGTAACTCAATTACTTTGTAAATTACATACACTAAAGGTAATGAGTTACTCATTAGTTACATTTTTAAAATGCTTGTTTTAACTATAAAAAATAATGTTTTAATGCCCCGATTAATGTCCGTATTGCTTAAATAATGTGTTTATTTATCAACATTGTTATGTATTTGTTTAATTGTTTATTTGCACTTTACACTGAGCTTTATGGTCAATAACAAACTGACATTAAAAATACTAATTATTTTAATTCAGACCAGTAGAAACTGAAAATGTATTAAAACGTGTCAAAAAAAAAAGATAAAAATGACTATCTTTACACTTGATTAACGTAAAAAATTAGCATATTTCCACTTTATGGAATAATGAAACTTTTTAATATACTTTAGGAGACATTCACCTATCCAATAATGTACTTCTTCCATCTACTGGCTGGCATTCACCAGTTTCTTCTTCGACTCTACTTCAGGTGGCATTCCCCAATCTGACAATGGATACTCTTCTTCTACTCTACCTAGGGTGGAATTCACAACTCCGACCATGGACTTTTTTCTTCTACTGTACTTCAGGTGGCATTCCCCAATCTGACAATGGATACTCTTCTTCTATTCTACCTAGGGTGGAATTCACCACTCCGACAATGGATTTTCTTCTTCTACTGTACTTCAGGTGGCATTCCCCAATCTGACAATGGATACTCTTCTACTCTACCTAGGGTGGAATTCACCACTCCGACCATGGACTTTTTTTCTTCTACTGTACTTCAGGTGGCATTCCCCAATCTGACAATGGATACTCTTCTTCTACTCTACCTAGGGTGGAATTCACCAC